>JADNYJ010000325.1:0-36158 GCA_015501075.1 Gymnopilus junonius
GGCGGTCATCAAAGTCAACCTTGTCCGCATCATCTGCACTAACAAGGCCAGATTCCAAGTCTTCTGGCTCCACTTTGAGACTATGGAGGATGCAGCTGCCTTCCGAGGCATTGTCGCAGGCGGTCACACTGCTGATGCACATGCCATCAGCTGCAACTTTGTCGATGCTGAACAGTACAGCAGTATCTGTGGCAGGTCGCAGGATGCTTGGTCTCCCATTTCAGGCCTGGAGCTGGCTCAGTCACCCGCCACCCTATTCTTGTCAAGGCTGGAAACCTTGCCTTCTTCCTCCAGCTTGGCAGATAGGTTGTCCTCAGCTCCCTCCACTTCATCACATGCTGGCCCTTCTGCCTTGCTGGACAGGCTGTCCTCTACTCCCTCTACCTCCAGGCAACCTGGCTTGGGTCCAAATTTGATGTCCAAGCGGAGGAAGACATGCCAGGGCAACTACAGGCTGCCAAAGACAGATGCCAATCAGAGCCTTGCAGATGGGGGGGCACTGTGATGATGGGATATATCATCTGCAAGGCCTTCTTGCAATCCCCTTTTTTTGTTATCTTATCTCGCCATGATGCTGTAGATACCATTGTTTACTTCTATTTATTTCACTTCTACTACAATGGTAACTATGGCTTTGTACTATTCAACTATTACCATTATATACTTCGTCCCACCACCCTCCGCATCTGCATGAAGTGAGAGCTCATCTCTACCCTCCTCGGCTGAGCATCCAATAGCTGCTCCCCTACCGAAGGAGACATGGTCTCTCTGTCTAGAGTCACAAGACCCCAGGATGGATCCCACGTCGACTCTCTCTCTTGCCACCTCACCTCAGCACCTCGAAGTCCCTTGTTCGCCAAGTGTCACACCCTTGCTCCCCATTTCCATGTCTGACCTCTCCTCCTCCTGTCCACCCACCACTGCTCTGACTACCTTCTCCTCTGAATCCTCTGACTCATCTGACTTGTCCACCTCAACTTTCTTCCCTGCATCTAAGGCTGCCAAGACCCTCTCACTGATGTGAGATGCTGACCATGGGCCTGGAAGGGCGCCGCAGAACGGGTGGTGATGGTATGAGAGCAACATTTTTTATCTCTCTGATTCGTGTAGATCCTGAGGATGTAGTGTAGTCATGTGTACTCTATATTTGTACCACTGATATAAAGTCATGTGGGTCAGTGGTAAAGGTTGTAAGTCTCGTCCTTTTTGACATGTTTGTCGGTTCGAATCCTGCACTTTGCATTTGCTCTGAGACCGCTCCAGCATGAAAGTGACGAAAGGTAAGATGCTCATCATGTTTTCGTTGACTCAAAAGTATAAGGTACAAATAAGACTCATTGTTGGAAGTGAAAGCAGCCTGCAAGGGGCCTGAAAGTATAAGTACTAAAAGAGAGGGGGGTGTATTTCTTCTGATGCATACCTCCAATTCAAACACTCCACCTCCATGTTGATCTTCTTCTGGTCCAATGGTACATACTCCAATGCACTTGGCTCTGATGGTGCATATGGGGGATCTTGAATCCAGGACATGTCTTCCAACAAGTCCTGGATCTCCCTCAGGTATCAAATGACATGCTTGATACCCAGCCCCTTCTGTGTCTCTGCTGCCATCCTGGACTTGGGCTTCACTGCCCCCTTCACCTTGGCTGGTCATACCTCTGACCCTGCCCACACCTCTGACCCTGCAGCTCCTCTGCCAATATAGCAAGCCTTGCACTGTGTTTTGCAGCACTCGCATGATGCCGCTGATAGGGTACCTACACAGTTACCCATGAATTTCGCGATTTTACTATATTTACACACTAAATATATCATTAATGATCCCAGATAACACACCTAATACAAGGGTATTAAGAGTAGGTGGTATGACCTTGTACTGGCCAACTAAAGATGGAGTGTCTATTATGAAACTACTATCAATAGTGCAACAGTAGTAACTGAGTAACGACCTAGGACTAGGTCTATTCAATAAGCTCAGAGGCACCTATAATGAAGGTTACCAAAGATCTAAATGGGACCTAGTAATACACTCAAGTCATTAACTATCAAGAGGGGCATTGCTGATATGTGATGATACCCAAGACCTGATAATAGTGCAAACCTCTAAATATGGAGGTAGCCCAGAATATCTAAATAACTGGCATAAGGAAATATGGTGATTAGTGCAGAAACTGTAGGCGTGTTCCCAGGAGCAACCCGTCCAATAATAGATACAGCTTAAGTAGGAGATAGTCCACCCACTGGCCTGGCACCACAATGGTGCAATAGCTCAAGGCCTAGCATCTAGACTAAATAGCACATCATTATCCTGATGATAAGACCACCAGCTGAATTAATTGGACCTAACTGAGTAGACAATTTCTCCATCACTCAAAAGTACATTAGTAAAATAGTATGCCGATTTAGGCATGGACCTGCCAAGTAGGGATAGAGTACACCCAGCAGTTTTATGTGCTAATAATAGAGACTCTTTCATAGGTATAAAAGCTGTAGAAAACCAGTAGAATAGGCAGGCAATCCACCCCATAGAGCACAGATAAGAGCGCAGACATGTTCAGGAGGAGTACCTCAGTGATTAAACCAGATAATTGATCATTCCATTTCATTTCATTGAAATCAATTGAAGCTGTGGCCTGTTTCATTTTGTTTCATTGAAAGCCATTTGCATTGAGAACCCTCATTTTGTTTCATTTTGTAAAAGGGTCAGAACTTGCTAAGATACTCTACTATGTTTAGTGTGGACAGTTAAATCAAAGCACCCCGGTTAAAAGCCAGCCAAAAGACTACCAAGTCACTAAGATCTTAAAATCTATCCAAGCCTCCAAACAACTTTACCTAGAGCTTGTCTCAATAGAGGTGTTTGCGAAGACAAGAGTTGAGTTTGAAGTAGAGTGTGTTGTTGTTGTTGTAGGATGATAACTAGCATGCTAAACTAAGAGCTCTACTCTTATGTTCACCCTTAAGCAAGAACTAGCATTTCACCACCTGGCTGGTTCCCTCCTTAAAAACAAATCACAAGTTAATAATTAAATCATAACAAAGAAAAATAAAACTGGGACTTACCTTGGCCATAGGCACTCCACCCCCACCTGCATGCACTACTCACAGATGAGCCCTTCCACCACCTTGTACACTCTGGCCAACTCCCACATTGTGACCACTTTCTGCTGCATTGCAGCTGCCTTCTCCTTTGGCTGCATCTTCTTCTTCCCCTTCACAGCTTTCCTCCACTCCACCTCTGCTGCCTTCTCCACCTCCA
Source organism: Gymnopilus junonius (assembly GCA_015501075.1). Taxonomy (NCBI): domain Eukaryota; kingdom Fungi; phylum Basidiomycota; class Agaricomycetes; order Agaricales; family Galerinaceae; genus Gymnopilus; species Gymnopilus junonius. The sequence goes on from JADNYJ010000325.1 coordinate 3,260, forward strand.
CTGCTGTCTCCACCTTCACTGTCTTCTCTACCTCCACTGCCCTCCATGCTTCTTCTGCCACCCATTCCACCTCTGCATGCTCCTCTGCCTCCCATTGCTTCTGCTCCATCCTTTCTCACTTCTGATGAAGCTCTTCCCCCTGAAGCACAAGCTTCTGCTCTTGCACTTTGAGATCTTCAAGATCCTCTGAGTCAGAATTGGTGTGCAACATATTGACAGGGGGGAGGTAGAATGATAGTACTGAAGAGAGGACTAAACAAAAATTTCAAACAACCAAAACCAACCAGCACATGACCATTCCCATGCACAGGCCTCAAGGTTCAGCCTAAGGTGGAAATACTGTTATATACATGCCTCTGACCAACTCCGATCTCTGACTATATGAACTCTGACCTTATGATCTCCTTGAAATACTACAAGTCCTGGAACATGTAGACACTTAAGTTACACATAGCTAGACAACTCTGAGTAGCACAGAATAACTTACATGTTTGCCTGCTCACTAGTACCCATACAGTCTCTGCTTAGTCTCCTACATAGTATAAAAACCTTAGACTTATTATTGGGTACCTTAGTTCATATATTGTTCATTAATCAATCTATGCTCTCTACTCTGCTCTCTTATTCTGACCCAACTCCAAAATCTGAGACAACATCCAGACAACAGAGTGCAACACATACATACATTGAAGCTAAAGTCTCAATCCTATGTCTACATATGTTTATGCTAAGACCAACTCTGACACCAATGTACTCCAATGTAGCTCCAATGTGGACCTCCTCTGCTTGCTCTGTCCTTTCTTTGTTTAGATCTTCCAGAACTTAACACCAGTCAGGTAATCTAAATTTACTATATTTGGAAATTTCACATGATCAGGAGGGTGGAGGCTCAACCTCAGTTTAAAAAATAATCTGAGTTAATATTATGTAATTTTTTTCTGTTACCCCCTTGGAACTGAGGTACATAATAATAGTTCTAAGGTTTTTATACTATGGAGGAAACTAAGTGGAGACCATACATGTACTAGTGAGCAGGCAAATATGTAAGTTACTCTGTATTTACTTGGAGTCATCTAGCTATGTGTAACTTAAGTGTCTATGTGTTCCAGGACTTGTAGTATTTCAAGAAGATCATGAAGTCTAGGGTTGCCAAAGTTCAGTTCAGTTCAGTTCTTTGGCCAATTTTCTGAACTGAGAACTGAAACTTCCCAGTTTAGTTCAGTTCTCAGTTCAAACTGGTTCGAACTGTTCTGAACTGGCAATGGCCAAAACATAAAATTTCCTTTATCTGAGGCTTTGAAATAGTAGACAGACTATAGATATGTCTATCTTCTATCATTAGACATTGCCATATGTACAAAACAGTATATTATTTACTGATTTTTCAAGCATTGGGTAGTGTCATGTAGCTCATGTCCTCACACAATAAATAAAATCATTTTAAGAAATTATTTTATGTTATCTAGTACTTGGGATTAGTGCTAAGGAGTTCTCTATACATTATGGAAATCTAATGGTAATTTTTGATGCCAAAATAATCACTTTTGAAGGTCAAAATTTGATAATTTTAACCACACCCAACAAACAGTTCAGTTCAGTTCAAACTGACTGGCCATAGGCCAAACTGAGAACCAGAACTGCATCCGAACTGCAGTTCAGTTCAGCCAGTTCAGGTTCAAACTGTCAGTTCTGAACTGAACTTCAGCAACCCTAATGAAGTCAGAGTTCACATTGGTCAGAGATCAGATTTGGTCAGAGGTGGGTACATAATATAAATTCAAGGTCTTCATTGCACTTTCTTTCCTATCATGACTTTCAATCTTGCAGCTTACAAAACACTTATTTCCCCACCTAAAATTCTACTCTATTTGCTAATTTAAGTATAGCTGGCTTGGATACACAGTGGCTAGCAGTGAATTCAAATTTGACACTGATCCAAGAATAAGAAATTAACAAATAGTGGGGATTAAGTAGGGTTATTTGGGTAGGGTTATTTGGTTAACTTTACTGTAAAGCCTGTAAAGCCAGATATTTTTAGCATGGACCTGAGGATGGCACCCCCAGAATGCATCAGAACTCATCCAGTTCTGGGCAAGGCATGATGTGATTGCACAGAAAGGTAGCTGGGCTTCCAGGAAGAAGGTCATTCAACTCCTTTTAGAGTCTTGTACAGTAGGGAGTTTGGGAAAAAAAATTTAGTAAGAAGGAAATAAAATATTATAATTTCAGCATTTGTTTGAGAGGCAGCAAAGTTCTCTGAATCTTCTTTGAATCTGTGAGGTATGGAAGGCATGTCCTAGGGTGTGCCATAGCAGCCTGAGCCACCAATCACTCCAAAGCCCTGGCTTTACAGCAGAAATGCACTTGCTCATTTTGTGTAAATCCAGTGTAAAGTGAGCCAGATTTACCATAAATCCCTCAAAATAAGCTACTTATTGAACTTATGTATGCCAAAGTGGCTACTTATTGACTTGAACCAGTCTGAATTGCAGTCTAAAGAATCAATAGCTTGTTTAATTGCATAAGAAGGCCATTACAACTGTTTATTATCATGATAACTTATTCTAATATATGTACCTCCGCATTTAGAATGTAAGAAGAGTCTCTTTACCGACTCTGACAACAAACAGGACCCAAATGATTGGCCTGAGAGCACACAGAAGTGGTAACTGTGCAGTAAAAACGGCGATCCCTGCCCAAAAATGAACATTTGGATTAGCCAAAGATTTGTTCCTGCAGCCTCGAGAACTTACCAAGGAGCAAGATAATAAAACCGAAATCACAGTAAATGAATCCTCTGATGATGAGGAAAAGAAACCTGCTCACTGCAAGAAAGCTAAGAAAGCTAAAAAGCTAAGAAGAGATGCAACAGTTCCATCTCTAGCAAAGCAGAGGGCCCATCCAAGCCCAAAGGAAAGGGGATAGACCCCAGAGAATTCAGCACCCTAGACTTGAAGGCATAGATGCTGATATTGAATTGCAGAAGGCAGCATTGGCATCATTCCAAAACAGCAAGCGTAATAAGAAATGCTCCAGTGATAAATCTAAAATATCACTGCAGTACAGCAACCCGCTAAAGGATCAAGTGCCGATCGTCGATCAGCCAATCCGAGAATTCAACTTTGAAAAGTAAAGTCTTACCTGATATGGTGAGACTTACGGCTCAAATTTACCCAAAGAGTGTTCTTGGAGCGGCTCTTAAGGAAGCCGAAAGGGTGGACTCACCTAAGCGATGGGTCTCCGTCAAGTGCACGGACCCCTCTGAGTCTTCCTCAAGCTCTGAGAGTGAGTCAGATTCAGAATCCTCTGACTCTGAATCTTCGTCATCGTCTTCGAGCTCAGACTCTAGTAGTGATGAGTCAAGTAGTGACTCAACGTCTAGTAGTTCTTCGAGTAAAAAGTCGAAAAGAAAAAGAAGTCAAAGAGCCGTCACGATAATGACAAACTTGACTCTAAAAGTAACTTTAAGCCATTTAAGTATAATGGTCAGCCTATATTAGCTGATTACCAATGATTTCTTCAAGAAGCCACCTACTATGCGAAGAGACTTCCCAAAAGGGATCATATAATTGTATTGTCTCATTTCTTAGATGGGAAAGCATACGAATTTTACAACCTCAAGGTTGCTAGCAAGGAAAAGAAATGGTCTTTAAAAGACTTCCTTGCTGGAATATTCGATCATTGTTTCCCAGTGAATTATCGCATGCAGATGCATCAGAAACTCAATCACTGCTACCAAAATAGTAAGACAGTCGAGCAATATGCTCACAAAATAGAACAACTGTTTGAAATAATTGGTGTTAAAGACAAGCACAAGAAGGTCATTAAATTTTGGTATGGCCTTCACCAAAGTCTTTGTGAGGCACTTTGGTGCTATGAATTAAATCCCGAGGTCTCTACCTGGGATGAAGTTTTATCCAAGGCTCTCATAATTGAAGTCTCATGCAGTGATGGCAATAATAATGAATGCCGTGAAGGTACAGTTTTATTAAATCATGGAGATCCTTCTCGGAATGGAGGGCGTAACTCCAATGCACCCCGCCGAGATAGAAACTCAAAAGTGAACTCAAATAATTCAAAGAGTTGTGAGAATGGGAATAGATCTCGATTCTCTAGTAGTGGACCCAGCAGATCTGGACTACCATGTAATTCTTTTAATAAAAATAGAACAGATCACCAATGGAATGGTAGCCACCCAAATAATGATAGGGCTCACCAGGGACGTGACTATGTGAAAACTGAGCAGCGGAGCACTCCAAGACTCTCAGATAAAGAGAAAAATGAGAGGCTAGCACAGGGACTGTGCTTTGGCTGCAGAGAACCAGGTCACCTCTCGAGGAATTGCCCTACCAAAAATATGGTTAAGGGTGGTAACTCCAAACCTCCAGGATTATCCAATAATAACATTGAGTACGAATCCAGTGAAACTAGTGATGACCAGCCCATAGAAGTCTTAGATAGCTTACCTTTGGGCGCTATCTCCTTTGAAAATGAAAAACCAGAATCCGGGTACATCACACCCTCCTGGAAAAAACCGCCTTACATGCTACCCCGATCTAGCATAGGTGATTGCTACCTTATGGTAATCGAAGATCTGTTAGAGCAACAGGTACCTTACCCTGGAGATGAGCCAATAGACGCTTTCGTGCCCAGGCCACGATTTGTTCTAGAATATGTTAATTCTGCCGGACCTTACTATATAGTCAAGGACCTCGGTGCAAAATTGGAATTTCCTCTACCAATGGCAAGCATTGAAAATCGTCAATTTGACATTGCAAATTGGTATACTAAGCAGCTCTGCAAGGCGAGGAAATTACCTTTTACCAAAAATATAGGTTGTGGGATCAGTGATCCTCTATCTATTGTGGCAACTAATCTACTCACAGATGGAATTAATACCCATTATCCTAATTTAACAGAAGCATTTGACTCTGATGGTCACTTCTATGTTCATCTCAAAACCACGGGTCTTCGACTTACATCATAGAAGATGCCGACCTTGAAATCTGAGTTGAGATCAATAATTTACTATTGAAAAGTCCTGACTTCGACTTCATAAGTTGGTACAGAAGGGTAATACAGCCTATCTATGATGAAACTTGTACCCTGCAAGCTCAGTATCGAGCCTCACAGATCTATGGTTGCTTACTAAGTGAGTCAACATCTTCTTGTCTGGAAGACATACCACCCAATTTGGAATCCGTTAGTGACTCCAAAAGTGACATGTTAGTGTCACTGCCAGCAAGTGGGATCCGGACAAGGATCTTGACCCAGAGTCTGAGTATAAACTTTGCTCTGAATCTGAGAAAATGCCTGACTTACAGGCTGTGAGTGATACTGAGTCGGAATATGATGAAAAACCCTGAGCTTAGTGCTGAGGATGAGTCGGACTGGTCTGACTCTGACAATAGTATTGTCACAGACACAGATGTCACAGATGCATCCCTGCATGAATGCACTGCCTGCTGCCACTGTTCAAATAGTCCACATGCATTTACTCAGTGTGAAATAAAAAATTGCATGAATAAAGTGTTCACCTCAGTAGATGATGTGTTGCCCAAGCCTGATGACTGCTCCTGGCAAATGGGTGATATTTATGTGGAGCGCGCAGCTAGGGTACTTACATGTGGTCAACCATACCCTGCAGATGACACTGAGACACAAATACCTTGGTTCGATCATTTTCACCACTGCTTTGAGGTGGGACAAAGTAAAGATAATGACATACTTTGTATCTATGATAGTGTCCAAAAATTGGAGACTTGGCTTCATATTGACCAAGTTAGAAATCCTGATTTCTCTATTGGGCTTTGGTACACATACCAAATGGCCCAATTTGCTGGTGAAGAATCCCCAGAATTAGTGGCTGAAGATTGGCTGAAGGAAGAGCTTTCGAGATTACCACTTTTGGTGATGCTATGCATGCAGCTACTGAACTCCATCTGGAAACTGGTGCACTGTATACCTATGATGAAAAATGTTTAAAATTTATCTTACCAGCCTATGATGATGGTGAAGATATAAACCGATTTTCTGTTGAAAAATTAAGCCAGGTACCCAGAAGGTACTAATTCATGATGCATTGCACTCACGGAGTGTGGAAATTGACTTAAGCACCCTTGAAGACCCAGACTTTGAGCTTCGAGACTGGTATGAGGATGCCTAGACAAATGGTTTAATCCTGAATGAAAAAAAAGTGAGAATGTTAGCGAAGAAATAATTTCGACATTCATCCATTTACCTTTCACAAATGAATTTCACTTCGTGTGAATGCTGTCCTGTGATCGAGCTGTTTGCCACTCAGATTAACAGAAATAATTATGCCACTATTCAGCAGAATGCGGCATCTGTAAAAGATAAAAGTCGTATCTTGCTGAAACCCTTGATTGTCAAGGTGAATATTAATGGCAATCCTGCTCTGCCTTGATAGATTCCAGATCCTTGGGTGATTTTATGTCTACCACTTTGGCAGATCAGCTTAAAGTTCCTTGGAATAATTTAAAGGAGCCACTTACCTTGCAATTGGTGGTACAGGGCTCTCGTTCATGGATAAATGCTCAGATGACCTGTAACTTTCAGTATCAAGGTATAGACGTAAAACGTACCTTTGACATCATTAATCTGTCAAACTATGACTTGATCCTGGGTACGCCATGGATTTGGCAGCACCGAGTCTGTATTGGGTTAAATCCAGCTTGAGTCATAGTAGGAAGTGATGTTTCCTTACCTATTAAAACTGGGGTTGACACTTGTCGAGTTGCCCACTCTGTGGATATAGAAGACAGCATAGAAGCTGCTCGGAAGGAGCTTCAAAAATATGCTGAGCCATTGTGCAAAGACATTTGGGAAACAGAATTACCTCTGCTATGAGCAATTAATCATCAAATACCCTTGATTGATGAGACCAAGGCTTATCCTTGGAGGGCGTCTCATTGCCCTGAAGTGCTGAGGCCTCAGTGGCAAGAAAAGCGTGATGCATACCTACAAACGGGCCAGTGGCACCTAACTTTGGCAGTTAACATGGTTCCAATGATTTTCATTGCTAAACCAAGTAAGGATGGAAGTCCACCTGGTGTTAATACTATTGTTGATACACGAGAATGGAATAAAAATACCATTAAATTAGCTTCGCCTCTGCCTGACATTGATGGCATGTGCAGGAGGGCATCTAGTAAACCTTTTTGGTCCGTCTGGGACCAGAAGGGGGCATTCGAGCAAATACATATAATTGACGAACATGTCGATTGCTCTGCTGTAACAACTCCTGATGGAAATATTGTCAGTTTGGTGATCCAAATTGGTGATTGTAATGGTCCTGCTACTTACCAGGCACTAATGAACCATCTATTCTCTGCTTATATTGGCAGGTGGATGGACGTGTACCTAGATGATATTGTTATCTATTCAGATACACTGGAGGAACATGTTGAGCACTGCAAAATCGTAATGGATATTCTTGCATGCAAGAGACTTTACCTTAGTGCGAAAAAGCTCCAAATCTTGCAGCCAGAAATTCACCTTTTAGGTCGCATCATTGATGATAAGGGTATTTGGATGGATCCCGACAAAGTTGACTCTGTCGTCAACTGGAAAACTCCTACAAATAGGGATTTACTACATGGGTTTCTGGGGTCCGTAGGATATTTAGCTGATGACGTACCTAATGTCCGTATACCTATGGGTGTACTTAGTGCTCTGACAGGTGATACTGTTCCCTTTCAGTGGGGTTATACTGAGCAAAGAGCCTTCGAGGAGGTAAAACAATTAGTAAATGATGCTCACAATCATAGTCGAGTTGCTCTGAATTACTTACCTGGGGCAGACCCTATTTGGATGGTCACGGATGGTTGTGTGACAGGTATTGCTGGCTTAATTAGCCAAGGACCTGAGTGGAAAACTGCAAAAATTGCTGCATTTTACTCCGCTAAATTGAACTCTGCTCAGCAGAATTACCGGTTCATGAAATAGAAATGCTTGCTGGTGTTGAAACTATGCTCAGATTTCGTGAACTCCTGTGGGAGCTTGCTTTTTCTGGATTACAGATCATAAAGGTTTGATTTACCTTCTGAACCAGAAAAACTTGTCTGGCCATCAAGCCAGATGGATTGAAAAAATTGGTGTTTTTGACTTTGAAGTCAGGTATATGCCAGGTTCTGAAAATGTCATCGCTGATGCATTGTCCCACATTTATTCCAACAACTCACCTGGAACTGTTCGCTCACGAAGCGAATTCACTTACCACGATGTCACTGATGATGACAAGATCATCACTGTCTCAGACCTCCCTGTAATTATGGGTCCAGAGGCAATGGCTGTATCTGTTCGGTGATCCTCTTGTCTTGCAGCAGCCAAGGAAAAAGCTCTGCCTGCACCTGCACCCATGGCTAAGTCATCCATTCGCCATGGCAAACAAATGGAAGGGGGGGAGACCACACCACCAAAAATGAAAGCACCAAAAACAAAAGACACTAAATGTCAATCGAAAAAAGTGTCCACTGACAAAGAGATGCCCAAAGAAGTGCCTACTATGGACACAGCTAATCCAATAGTTGAAGAGTCAACTAATCCATAATTGAAAAATCAGTTGAAAACTCACCTGAAGACGAACCTTATGTCCCAGAAGTGAGCTTTCCGAGTATGACCAATGATAGTCTACTCAATATCGTATCTTCAAGTAATGAAGGCATTGACTTACTTAAAGAATTTAAGAGTAAATATTCTGAGGATAAGTTCTTCAAACAAATCCTTGAGAAACCAAAAGACTATAAAAACTTTCAAGTAACTGAAGGAATTATTTACCTTAACGAAGGAAGAAAAAACCTTCTATGTGTTCCTAAGGTCCTAATTAATGGACGAAGCACTCGAGAAATAGTTATCTCGAGGCGCATTCCCTACTCGCACACCTAGGACGAGTAAAACACTTGCTTACCTTCGAGACCACGTTTGGTGGAAAGACATGGTCTCAACACTAAAGCATTCTGTGAAACCTGTGTTACTTGCAGAATGAGCAAGCCAAATAATCAAAAGCCGTATGGATTATTAAACCCCTTACCGTTCCTGCACAGCCTTGGGAATCAATTGTGATTGACTTCATAGGACCACTTCCTGAGTCAAGTGATCGTAATGGGACTTATGATTGCATTACAGTGATAATCTGCTTACTTACCACAATGGTTCATTTAATTCCAAGCCGAATTAATTATAATACAAGGCAGATTGCTGAGTTAATGTTTGCAGAAGTATTTAGACTTCACGGCTTACCTCGTAATATCATAAGTGATAGAGATGTTCTATTTACAAGTGTATTCTGGAATCACTTACATAAATTACTCAGAACATGCCTCCAAATGTCAAGCACTTATCATCCTCAAACTGATGGGTCCACTGAGTACGCTAACCAAACAGTCACACAGATGCTCTGTCAGTGTGTTAATAATAAACAGAATGACTGGGTGCTTAAATTACCTAGTATTGAGTTTGCAATTAACTTTGCATGATCTGAGAGTACAGGATACTCACCTTTCTTCTTAAATAACAGAAGACTCCCTAGAGCTATGATTTGGGACTCTGCACCTAAAGAAGAATATCCTTCTATTAGAAACTTTGCACTTAAGAAAAAGCTTGCAATTATGGCAGCCCATGATAGTATTCTCACTGCTCGAGTCAAGCAAACTCATGATGCAAATCGAAAATGGCAGATTGAACCTTTTACGGAAGGTGATCTCATTTATGTCTCAACTAAAAATATCACCTTCCTGAAGGGACTTGCTCATAAATTAATCCCCAAATTTATTGGACCTTACAAGATCATTAAAGACTTTGGCAATCATTTTTTCAGATAGAATTGCCCTCTGACTTAAAGAGACGCAGTATTCACAATGTATTTCATGCATCATTGCTTCGCGTACATGTACTGAATGATGACCAGTTATTTCCTGGGCATCTAGCATCTCAATTACTGACAGAAATAACTGCCAATGGTGAATGGGTGGTTGATGCAATACTGTCTCATAGCGGATCAGGCTGAGAGGCTATATTTAAGATATGCTGGAGGGCGGAGACATAACTTGGCTCCCTTATGACCAGATCTCTGACTTACATGCTCTTACATCATACTTAGAGCTTATCAGTGTTGACAAAGTGAGTGACCTTCCGAGTGGGAAGGGAAACCCACCTACTGATGATCCTTAGGTATTTTTGGGATCTCTGCTCTTCTTAGAAGATGACTTTTTTCCTTCTATTCCCTCCCCACACTCGTCATCACTCCTTTTCCTACCTCATTCTATCACCATGCCCAAGTCCACCTCCAAAAGTCAATCCTCTCATCATGACCCCATTTCCAGACCTTCCTCGGCATCTGCTTCCCCTGCTCCTCATGTGGCAATTCCAGTCCCAGGCCTTACTCAGGCATCTCACAACACCTATTATCTTTTGCTTCCCGATGAGCTGTACTTCTCACACCTGTCAAACATTATCACTCTTATGGTGCATCAGATCAGTGCTATTATTGCCTATGACAAATCTCTCCGCTGTGCCTCCATCACTCAACAGCAGAAGTTCATCGAGTCCCATGGCAAAATCCTTCCCATGCCCACCAGCTACCAAGAACTCGCCACTGTCTTTGACAAGGCAAATGCTGGCTTTGGACTTAGTGGAATTCACCCCTTGCATGCTGGCCTCTTCATTGCCCCAAAACTGCCTATCCTAGAGGACTTTGGCTTCACCAATGAGGACCTCAGCATTGCTACCCCCGCGCCTATCATGGCTATATCGAGAGAAGACCACAAGAATAAAATTCTAGCTGATACCCTTGTGCATATTACTCAAGCCAAGGAATGTCATATTATGGAATGGAAGGCGAAGCAGCTAATTAAAGTGTCCGATCAACTTTATGACATGAGCAGGCACTTCGAGGGACCATCAACCATCACTCCTGCTCCCTCTGTGCCTATCACTCCCACTGCTAGCCCTCTGCCTCCTATTGCCGATGAACTGCTTCGACCTCCTGAAGACCTTAACTTCAACTTGATGGACTTTGAGACTGAGGCTCCTCCTGAACCTTCTTCCAGCAAAGGCAAGACTTCCAAAAGCTGCAAATGATCTTCTTCGAAGACCAGGAGGGCGCATGTAATGATCCAGTCCAGTTCTCCCATCCTGGCCTCACCGTCTCTTTCTTATAGTTAATCCTCTTAGTTATTCCTTTAACTCATTATGACTCATATCCTGACTCACTCTCCTTGCTCTTTAGATATTCCTAAAAAACTTCCTAATCATATGACTATCTACCTCTGGTATATAAACTGTCCATCATAGCTAGTCCTTTTTCTTTACAATTTATTCTTTATCCAGTTCCTTCCCTGTGTGAAACTTCTCGTGTGTCAAAACTTCCCCTTAGTCATCCAACTGAGGCCGCTTTCATCACAGAATGTATGTAGCATGCTCTATGAACAAGTGAAGGAATGAGAAGCCCAGGAGACAATGAAAGACATAGAAAGAGATAAAGTAGCACCCATCTAATATGTGACTAAAAGCAAAGTGTCATTGGCATTGTTAGAACACCTCAGCCATTCCATTATCAGCAATGCTGTCAAGGTCCTCTGGTATGACATCCTTGATCTCTTCTTCATTCACTTCCTCTTCTTCCATCAGCAGATAGCTCAAGTCACCACAAGTGAGACTGCATTGAAAGAAAAGAAAAAAGTCAGCAATGAAAAATGAACAGACTGAACTATTTCTCACATAATTGACTTGTGCACTGCTGCTGGGTATGCATCAGACTGTTATGACTTTAATGACAGACTCTAATCTGATAAGATAAGAGCTGGTGTAGTAGTCATAGAGGTTGGTTCAATGAAGTCTCTTAGGTATTGTCTTCAACAGAAGATTGCCTAAGAGTTCAAGTTCGCTCTGGTAGTTACAAGAGAGTTGATTCTCAAGAACTAGCTACCGATACAAGTAGACTAGCTACAGTTTATATACTATTTGTGGTTGATAATAAAATAGATGAAATGGAAGTGAAACGATAACAAAATGAGGGGTAGCGGAAGGGGTGATCATCATAGAGGCTGCGGGCTGTGCAAGGGATGATGATCAAAAGGGAAAGATTGTCCTCAAACTTGTAAGAAAGTAAATGATCATCTTTGCAGGCAAAGATGATCAGAAGGAAATCTATAAATTAAATAATCCAATGATAAATGATAAAAGAAAAGAAAAGAGTGACACGTGAGTCTGATGAGATAAGGAAACTGTAACATTACCCCCTTTCTAAGATTTGAAACCCCTGGCTTCAAAAATATGGCTCACCAGTCATGTTCACCTCTGCCTCCTCTCCCTGCCAGTTGTCGTGTGTGGTGTATAGCCAGTCATTGGGCACATCAATCCTGTCGATGTTGGCCAATTGGTCTTCTGTGAATTCATAGGTGAACCCTATGAACTCCCTGTTGCTTCGGCAGATCGGTCGTCAAGGACAATCCATGGAATTATGTCCCGGGCGATACTGGCGGCAATGGCAGCATCTGTAACTGTGACAATCTGCCTGCCAGTGGTTGGCGCTGTTGCAGGCAAAGCAACGGCATTGGGGACTAGGTCCCAGGGTAGTGCGAGTGGGTTGGAAGGGAGTCTGGGGATGGATTTGTACCGGAGGAGGTATGGTGTAGGCAGGAGGGTCATTATGGGCGGCGTCCTGGGCAGAGGTCATCTGCATGGCAGTGACATAGTGCCTTTGAGTTGGCAGGGGACTGGTGGCGGCAGGTGGAGTGGTTGGGGGTGGTGCAGCGGAGCATTCTGGAATGGTCTTGGGGGGCTGTCCAGGATGGAGATGGTGAGTTGGAACCATTCATCATGAGGAGGAATGGTCTGGTGGGTCTGAGGGTTGGTGTCGTAAGTAGAGGGAGGAAGAAAGGGTTCCTCATCAGACCTGATTGTGGAGGTTGCAGCAGGAGGTCATTCCCCTTGTCGCCTGCTGCTGATGAGGAGGGGGTTGATGGCTCTTTCGAGCCTGAAATGCATCAGCATCTCGAACATTTGAAGAGACTTCATTTGGATGCCTTCACAATTTCGCGGTGGCAGGTGGTGTGGTCAGTTTCATGTTTGAAGTTACGGAGGGTGTCCTGGAGGAATGGGTCGGACTGCAAGACCTCAGGGCTGTGGAGTAGCGATGGGGGTGTGCAAGGAACTGCACTAGTTCTTTATGCATCAACTGTTGAAAGTCGATGAAATCTAATAAATTCAAAAAATCCTTGACGGATGGATGGGAGCATGTACCATCGGTGGGGGGCGAGGCGGGTGCACGTTGTAGGGATAGTTGTTGGGGTCTGGTGAGTCAGAAGAATCGTCTATCCTAGGACAGACAAACGGAGTTTCTAGGTCGGGACAAGGGGCCGGGGGTCGGTTCAGGTGATGCATTCGATTGGTAACCCAATCAAGTGTGGGTCAAAGAGGGAACAGGGGACAGAGAAGGTGCATTTGCTGGGCAAGCGAGTGCAGACCTCAGAGCAGACGAAGTGGGGGCAGAAGCAGCAGCATGAGTGTGAGTGGAGAAGCAGGGCATGTTGTAGTCGACATAGAAAGACTGAGGAATATGGGGATTTGGTTCACCTTTTATAAGTATTCCAAGTACTCCTCAAGGATGGTCCGCAGTTTCTTGATCAGGTCCCTTGAGGCCTTCTCCTTGATGGGTGTGATTGTTTCGGTTTCCCATCTGTCATTTTCTTGATCAATCATCCTGGTGGTCATGATGGCATTCCACTCCTGTTCACTTTTCCAGGTTATATTTTTGGGTATTGGGGCATGAGGTTCTCGAGTGAACTTCCATTCCCAATAGGTAATCTTCATCTCTTCGGGTGTGGTGGTGGTTTCAGGAATATAAGGGTATTGACTGTAAACATATCATCGTGGTAAGAGGGGGATGCAGTATTTGAGTTAGTTGTGAAAAGATCAGCCATAAATGATTGTCGTAGTAAGAGGGGGATGTGGCGTTTGAGTTCATTGTTGGTATGGTGGTAAAGAATGAAGACATTGATATTCTTCAAGCTTTTCCAGTGTGTTGGCGAGGTTTGATCCAGGTTCCCACGATGCTTCGGTAATCGGGTAACCAGCCCACTTGACATAGTACTGATATCATCCATTTCGGTACTTTCAATGATTGAGAATCATTTCAACTTCATATTCAGATTCTCCATCGATTGTTTCAGGGGGTGGTTGTGTGAAGTTTCGACCATGAACCTGTGTTTCCATGTATGGCATCAGCAATGTTGCATGGAAAATATCATGAATTTTCCATGTTTTTGGCAGTTGCAGTTGATACGTGAGAGGTTCTAGGACATGTTTGATCTTGAACGGTCCTTCTCTTCTTGGTGCCAACTTCTTGTTGTATCAGTCTTGAGGTTACGTGAATCCAGCCATACCTTCTGTCCTTCTTTGAATGGTACAAAGTTGGACTTCCGTCAATCTGCCATTCTAGCTCTGGCCAATTCATGTGCAGCCAGGCTTCTTTTCTGTCGAAATCGGGTTCTTCAGTCTTCTTCTACTGAGGGAAACCTCGTGTTTTCGAATGTGGTAGGTATTGCGACAGGGTTGGTCCCAAACATGAGTTCGAATGGGGTCTTTTGCCTGTCAGCATGTCTTCGATCATTATGGACAAATTCCAGGGTGCTAACATGTTGTTTCCAAGTGGTCGGGTTGGAAGAGCAATAGATAGCGAGATACACTTCTATTTCCTGGTTGAACCATTCCATAGTGCCATCAGACTGGGGGTGGTATGCTGTGGACAATTTTGACTTGATTCCGAGGAGTTTGAGTAGTTCCTGGAATGTTCTGGCTGCGAATTGGGGTCCTCTATCAGAAATAATACTGTCCGGTAGGCCAAATCGCTTGAACAAGTTGTCCTGGAGGAGTAATGCTGCTCCTTCTTGTGAAAGAGTTTTTGAGCAAGGCATGATAATTACCCCCTTTGTAAGCCCGTGGTCAACCACAACCAATAAAGAATCATACCGTCAATGCTGGGAAGGTCCATGATCATGTCCATGGAGCATTGTGCAAATGGTCTCATGGATTTTGCTCCTTCAATCGGGTAGAGGGATGGGTTAGCCGGGTTCCGGTTGATCTTGAACTGTTGACATTGTCCACAACCTTTCACATAATTCTTGATGAATGTTTGCATACTGGGCCACCAGTAAAGTTGCTGTACTGCATTGTATGTTTCCAGTTCACCAGGGTGTCCTGCGGTGACCGAGTCATGGTACATCGTGACAATTTTCCTTCATAGTTCTTGATCATCAGGAATATAATTCTTTTTCTTGTAAAAGATTAATTCACTGACGTCTTCGATTTGCATTGTCTCCCAGTCATCTAAGTCTTTGGCGAGACTTTTAGGTCCTTCTTGAGTGAGGAGTTTCAATGCGTCCACTATGTCTTTGTCCTGTTTTCTTGATTGGGCAATTTCTATTTGCAGGTCAGCGTCAATCAAATTTATAAATAGATTCTCTGGAAGGAGAATCTTGTCCTCATTGTCATGATCCTCATTGGGGATCATGTCTGGTCTTCTTGATAGGGCATCTGATTGCACCATCTTGCTTCCAGGGAGGTGTACCAGTTGAATGTCATACTCCAACAGGAATAATGACCATCGCGCCTGTCTTCTATTCAGTTTCTGAGTACTTCTGAAGTATGTCAGATTCTTGTGGTCTGAATAGATTGTCATTGTGAATACCAATCCTTGAATGTAATGTCGCCATTCCTTGAGGGATCGGATCATCGCCAGTAATTCTCTGTCATAAATCTCATAGTTCCTCTCAGTCAGAGAGAACGTCTTCGAGATGAATGCTACTGGGTGCCTGTCTCCGTTACTGTCCATTTGCATTAGTACTGCTCCAGACGCATATTTCGATGTGTCACATTCGATCTGGAATGGTTTGGCAGTGTCTGGCATGGTCAGGACAGGTTCTTCCATAAATTTCCATTTCAGTAGCTCGAATGATTTCTTGGTGTCTTCATTCCATTCAAAGCTACAGTCCTTTTTCAATAGCTTGTTAAGCACATGAGCTATTTCTGAGTATTTCCTAATAAATCACCTGTAAAAGTTCCTGAATCCTAAGAAGGATCAGATCTGTTTCATGTTCTTCGGTTCAGGCCAGTCAGCGATACCGCTGAGTTTCGATGGGTCCATCAATATTGTGCCTTCTTGGATAATCATTCCAAGATAATCGATTTTTGTCTGGGCAAATGCGCATTTTTCCAGCTTCAAATACAAATTGTTATCCTTGAGTATTTGAAGGACTTCCTTCATTATCTGTTCCAGTTTCATTTTATCTTTGTGAAAGATAAGAATATCGTCCATATATATGATAACGAAGCCCTGATGGATGACATCTTTAAACATCAAGTCCATCATTGACTGGAAGGTCGCCGGAGAGTTACACATGCCAAAGAACATCACAGTTGGTTCGAATAATCCTTTATTCATCTTGAATGCCACTTTCCATTGGTCACCGTCCTTGATCCGAATGTTGTTATAACCCCATCAGATGTCAAGTTTGGTGAAATACTTGGCTCCTTTGAGTTTATCCATGAGCTTGGGGATCAGAGGGAGGGGATAGGTGTTCTTAACTGTCCATGTGTTCAGGTACTGATAATCTTGACAGGGTTGCAGTTTTCCATCCTTCTTTGATACAAAAAAGAAGGGGGAAGCCATAGGTGATTTCGATGGTCGGATGTAACCTTTCTTCAAGTTTTCTTCCAAAAATTTGTCCAGTTCTTCATCCTCAGAGGGCATAAGAGGATACATTTTGAAGACTTTTGGTTGAAAACCTTCCTTGAGTTCAATCTTATGGTCCCAAGATCAAGACTCAGGGAATCGGTTAGCGGTGTCTTTGTCGAAGATGTCCAGGTATTCGTGATATTCCAGTGGGATCATTTCCTTGAGCGGCTTCTCTTCTTTCTTCACATCATGCTTCTGAGCAAAGATTTGTGAAGAGGTTAGTTTCACATTGATCCAAATTTCATTATCATCTTCAGGGATATTCCAAATTTCCTTGGTTTCCGGAAGGGATCATTTCCTAAAAAGGAAATGACTAGGTCCAAAGGGTCATCCAAAGATTCATTGTCTAAAAGGGAAATTACCAATCTGAGGAGTCATCCAATTGATTGACCTGTTGGATCTCCTCACCAGGTACGTCTTCTATCTTGGAAGTGGTTGTAGAGTCCCTGTTGATTTTGACTTGTCCGTTTTTCCAGTTAATTTCCGGGTTGTTTTCAGAGAACCAGGGAAAGCCCAAGATTACTCTTTGCTTTCCTAGTCCAGTGACCAGTAATCATTCCATGTGCAGTTGTCCATCGATGTTGAGTTTAAGGTTGATGTATCATTTGATGGTCCCTTTCTTGTTAGAGGTGCTATCTACATTATAAACTCGGATCTCATTTTCCAGTGCCATTGTCTCCAGGTTGTGTTTTTTGATGAAGTTCTGGTCAATGAACTTCCCTTTTGCTCTGGTGTCTCCCAAAGCAGTTCTGGTGATTTTTATTCCCTTCTCGGTCTCAAATGAAAATGGCAATAATAATGATTTATTTTCAATCCGAGCCGAGACTAAGGAATAAATATCAAGAGAAGGAGTTGCATATGTCAGTCTCATGCATCTCCTTAATGAAAACCCTCTGCGTCGCCTAACTCAAACACTTCCTCTCATTCTTCTTCAGTCAGGTCCTGCATCAGGGACCTGATGTGCACATGGAGCACTTTCCCTTTGAGGGGGTTTTTCTTTGGGGGTGAGTTTCATTGGTTCATCCCTTTTGTTGGGCAATCCTAGACACATGTCTGGGCTTTTTGCACCTAAAACAGAGCCCTTTTCTGAGGAGCTCATTTCTTTCTTCCTGCAACATTGCATTCATGTTGATCTAGTCGACGTCCATCACGTTGGGGTCATGATGGTTGTTCATTTGGGGTGGGGCATGGTAATGGGACTGTGCGGGTCCCCTGGTCATGTTTGTCCACCAGTTTCATCATTCATTCAGTTGTTCAGTCCCTTTACCCAGTAAGCGCACAAGATTAGCATGGTGGGTATCAAATTCAACCACCTTCTTCTGCCAGGCGGTAAGGGTTGTGGGGAGGGAGTCCAACCACATAATTTTCTCTTGGAGCCAGGTGTTGAGAGCATTCATATAGTAGTCAATCAAAATGCTCTCATTGTCCTTGGTAGGGATCCTGGCAATTCGTACCAGTTCATTGAACTTGGTATTCAATTCAGTGGCAGAAGCTTTCCCCTGCTTCAAATGCCTAAGATCAAAGAAGCCTTGATCTTTCATTTCAGTAGGCAGAAATGCCTTGTTGAATTCAGTGATGAATTCTGTGCTAGACCTGTAGTTTTTGTTGATGATGCTGGTAAGAACTCTGGCAGCATTTTTTTCTGGAGTCCAGTGGTCATTCCTCCAAGCCTGTTTCCAGGCTTTGGCTTCTCCTCCTCTGAGAAGTCCAAGGGTGAAAATTATTTTCTTGGCATCAGTATCATAAAGTTCATGATTGACTTCCAGGTAATCATCGACATCTTGAATAAAGTTTTTGACCTTGGAGCAGTCTCCGGAGAAGGGCTGAGGGACTACTCCCAGTCCTTTTCTGTTGGAAGAAGTGTTGTTGGTGGGGTTGGTGGGGTCAGTGGCCATTACTGGATAAAAAATGGGGGGTGGGTCAGTTCATTCGGGTTTGGTTCATTCGGTGATGTTGGGTTCAGTTCAGTTTCATTTGGGGCCCAATAGTCTCACTAGGAATGAAGCGAAATCAGACCTAAGCAGTGTTGCTGGCTCTTGAACTAGTGTTCCAAAGAGTGTTGATCTCACAAGGGGATCATCTCCTTCAGGTGGGGTGTCAAATATGTCTGACGCCTTGGATTCTGAGTGTTGGTCAGTGGCCAGGTCAGAGAATTCTTCGTCACTAGTGATAGCAGTGAATCGTCCTCTTCTGCAAGCCATTATGTCAGTGGATAACACTTGCTAAGCAGAAAGCGTTGGTTGAGAGTAGCTAGTTCTTTTGTTATGACTTTAATGACAGACTCTTATCTGATAAGATAAGGGCTGGTGTAGTAGTCATAGAGGTCAGTTCAATGAAGTTTCTTAAGGTATTGTCTTCGACAGAAGAATGCTTTAAGAGTTCAAGTTTGCTCTGGTAGTTACAAGAGAGTTGATTCTCAAGAACTAGCTACCGATACAAGTAGACTAGCTATGGTTTATATACTATTTGTGGTTGATAATAAAATAGATGAAACAGAAATGAAACAATAACAAAACAAGGGGTAGCAGAAGGGGTGATCATCATAGAGGCTGTGGACTGCACAAGGGATGATGATCAAAAGAGAAAGATTGTCCTCAAACTTGTAAGAAAGTAAATGATCATCTTTGCAGGCAAAGATGATCAGAAGGAAATCTATAAATAAATAATCTGATGATAAATGATAAAAGAAAAGAAAGACATGTGTCCCAGATAAGATAAGGGAGAAAATAAGGAAACCGTAACATATCCTTTCTTGTGAATATCTAAGGCTGACTAGAAAATAGGGTCTATGTATTTTCTTGTAATGATTGCATGCATGAAACTCAAGACAAAGTTGCTCAGTATTGATGCAGCAACTATTGGAGTGATTGCCCAATTCATTCGCTTTCCTAGCAGTAAGTCCATTGCTACAATTGTCAATCTGTCCACCAGCTGACTCCATTTAAAGAGTCCCCTCTCGGAATGCTGATAAGTAAGAATGTCATTCCTGCCATTGCCATGCTTTAACAGAAGTATCCCCTTCACATGACCTGCTTCTTTCTGATAGAATTCCTGCAGTCCTTCTATGTCACCCAGGATGTCAATTGCATGAACCTGGTTATGACAGACACTATATTCGATAGCTTCAAGCTATTCAAGTAAGTAGGCCTTAAATCTCTCCATGTGTGTTGGGTTTATTTGCTTGAACAGTGACTTCATCAAGGCCAGGGACTGGGATGCTTGGGTGGAATGTCAGCTGCAAGTTGAACTTCCAGGAGGTCCATCTCTTGATCTGCTGAATACTGGCCTTTTTATGCCTGTCAACTTTTCAGCTGCAATCAAAGCTGCCAGAGAAGCTGGTCCTTGTGATCACCATATGCTCTCAGACAACAACAACTACCTCCCTACTCCTCCTAGAGATGCCTCACCTGCCACTCCATCTAGGCCCACCACACCTGCTACCCCATGATGATGGCCACTCCTATGGCCACTTCTCAAGCCCAGCAGCCTATTGGTCACCCACAGAGCAGCAGTCATGTTCTTGCTGGTGAAGAAGAGGATGATGTATCAGAATCTGACAATGAGGTGACTCCTCTGGACTGGAACTCAAGTATGGATGATGAACTGCTATACATGTTCAAAGTCAACTTCAAGCCTCACCTTGACTACAACACTAGGGTTTTTTATCTGACTGACTATGAAGGAAGGTTCAAAGAAACAGAGTGACAAAGGGGGTTTGCTGCAAAAGCAAATTACCTGGAGACTCTTGAAGAGTTTGAGAAGCAGGTACATTATCATTTCCCTGTTATCTAACTTGGACTAAAACTGACTGCCACACTCATATAGTATCGAAAGCAACTTACCAGTGGAAAGCAACCCAATTGTCAGACTTTTCTGGGTCTTGACTACAGAATTATAGAAGGGTATGTTCTTGCTTTTCCAATTCCCAATGACATCTCTGTCTGACTAAAGGGTGTTCAGGCAAATGTTGCATATCAATGATGCCAACAGCAACCTCCTTCTAATGTTTTGGAATTATATGAAGGATTCTATGAGGGATACATTGCTGCATAAGATGGAATACATCCTCTCTGGCCAAGTCAAATATGTTGACACTGAATCTGAAGGCATCAATAACATATTTGGTGCTCTTCGTGCCTCATGGTACCTGAGATTTGCCAAGAATGTGAGTTTAAAACCCAGATTGTTCATCCTCACTGATCAGCTTAATGATTAGTGATGGTCAGGGGTTTTCAAACCCCCCAAGGGTGGAGGGTAAGGGTAAGAAGCGTAGGGGTAAGGGTAGGCATTTGGCTACCCTTGAGAAACCCTTACCCTTGACAAGGGTTTCAAGGGTATAGAATGCCAAATTTTTTGAACTGATTTTACTGAAGTTTCAGCCAAATTTTCAATAAAAAGTGTTTAGAAACAAAAAAACATTTTGTACCATGATTCTCTGCTTCAATAAAATACTATATATAGTAATATAATTCTATTTTATCAGATAAAATATCTCAAGAGCATACAAAAATAGCCAAATGTACTTGAAAGCTTGGTTATGAATGGCAGATGCAGTATTTTATTCAAATTAAAAGAGGTTTGAGATGATATTTTTTACAGGTTTTATCAAAGATTTCCATTATTTGTACCCTTCAAAAACCCCTGACCCTTATCATTGAAACCCCTTACCCTTGCATAAGGGTAAGGGGTTTCAAGGGTAAGGGTCAGGGTAGCCCTCTAACAACCCCAGGGTTACCCCTGCCTATCACTATTAATGATTGTTTGTCTTTAGGGGTATGGAGCTCCTTCTACTGCAGATCTTCTACACTACAGAGGGATGGCTGAAGACCTGTCAACACAAGCCTGAATGTCCCAGGCTTAGCAAGGAAATCAAGGATAATCAAGAGGTCTATCAAATGCTGTTGGATGCTTTGCATCTGGTCTTTGAGTGGATCTATGCAACTGTAAGCTAATTGCCAATAACTTTGCAAGCCAATGCTGATGTCTTCAATATAGTTAAAATGCCTTTTCCCAGACACATTTCTCTCCCTGTCCATCAGCATGCAGTTCCTTCCAAACAGCACAATGTCCCTGTGTACCCATTCACTGGTTTCATTCTCAATGTTAATGTCTCTACCCACATGCACAGAGACACTGGGGACAAAGACATCTGCCTGGTACTTGTCATCTCTGACTGCATAGGCGGAGAGCTGGTCTTGGTCGAACCCAGTGTCATTTTGAGAATGAGGAGTGGGGATGTGGTGGTCTTTCCCTCCAAAGCTTTACCCACCTGAACCTTCACTTCAAAGGGAAGCACATTTCTTTGGTGCTTCATACTGACAAATGCATGAAAGGTTGGGAAAAAAATGGAAATGGATGGCTTGATCAGTGACTCAATGTGACATTTTGATTTGTCATGGATGATGATGACCATTACAGTGGCCATAGGTAGATGTCCTACTCTGTCAAAGGTCTGGTTTCTCATCTTCCCTTCCATATTGCATTCTGTACCTTTTCAAATATATCATTACACTGCATTTTTGTTCATGATGTCTATTGTCACGTGGCACATATATTCTCCTGAGAATGAAAATGCCCTCATAATTCTTGTCAACCACTTCCATTTCTCATTGGCTTGCTCTGCCACAAGGGTCTGCATTGCCTTTCATGCCTACAATTACCAGAAAAGCTGCTGCTGCTGAGTCTGCTGGTGTAAATGCTCCAGAGAATGAAATGGCCATGCCTGCAAAATGGAAGGCCACCAGCTCGAGCAATGCCAAGCATACTGCTGGCAAAGGTGGTGTTTTCTTGTTTCATCAAGCAGTAGACTGCTGATTACTTGAGTGATTACCTTTCTAGCAAGCAAGCCCCCATCAGCAAGTCTAGTGATGTGCTGGCTCCGGCCTGAAGCCAGAAGCCAGGCCGGGCCAAGCCAAAATAGGCTGGGCCAAGCCGGGCCCTGAGGTTTGGCCTGAGAGGGCTTTTGGCCCAGCCCAGCATTTCTGAAAGCCAAAGCCAAAGGCCTGAGCCCGGCTTTTGAGTGGTGACTGAGCCAAAAAAAAAGTGTTACAAAGGGTCAAATTTCGAACATTTCGATGAAGGTTCAATGAATATTCATTTTAAAACTCAGTTTAAAATCCGTGATGGCTTGCCGGATCTGTTTGTGAACCTCGGGGATGTCCGGCTGAGTTTCAATTTTGATCAAAACCTTCGTCACTGTACATCTCAAGCACATTTCAAGCTGTGTAAGGCTCAACATCCTTGAGTAATTCTCAGATACTTTGTAGTTAGTGTTTAAATGCATTAATATAATATATTCATTAATTTTAATATGATATTTCCATGCATATGCCAAAAGCCCCGGCCTGGGCCAAAGCCAGGCCAAGCCAAGCCTGATTTTTGGCTTTTGGCCCAGCTCAAGGTTTGGGAAGGCCAAAGCCAGCTCAAGCCAAGCCAAAGCCGGGGCTTTCAGGCCAAGCCGGAGCTGGCACATCACTAAGCAAGTCAGACTGCAGCCCCAAAGTTGAAGAAGAAAGGAGGCTCTGTGTCTGTGTCAGAAGAGGATTACCAAGCATTTTTGAAGTACCAACAGGGCCAGGGCAAGAGCAATAGTCCTGCTTAGCAGAAGGTCACAGAAAAGGAAAGAAAAGCTCAGGAAAACCTTGGTACACTTTTATCTTCAAATTATATTCTAATGACACATTTTTCCCTTCTATATAGCTATTCAGGAATGTAACAGGGCTATGAGAGACAAAGAAAACCTCTCTGATGATGACACTGAGGACAACACTCCCCCTACTAAGAAGTCTAGGCCATCACACACCATCTTGAGTGATGACAAGGCAGAGCTTTCCAAAGAACTGGGCAGTACTATGACAGTACCTGGTCTTCCAGATTTTACTAATGTGACTGAAGAGGATATAGAAGATGAAGATGAACCACAGGGAGGTGCTCAGAAAGGCAAAGACAATACCAACGAGGAGGAAGAAGTTGAAGTCGAGGAGCAAGGTGGTCAAGGATCTCCCAGTGAATCTCAGGCTAGTGCAGCTGGAGGTGACCTGGTAGATAATGGGGTATTGTATCCTTTGCTTTGCAACTCACAATCAACTGACACCCTTTGTTTTTAGATGGAAGTCTCAACACCTGCATTGGAAAAGGTGTATCAAAAGCCAAGTTCCAAGAATTCAAGTGCACCAAAGCTTGAACATGCCTCAGTATCCCCTGCATTGTTTCTACCAAACTGAAGTGTCATCCACATCCACTGCATCCACCACAAAGAAGGCAGTTCCTCCAAAGAGTTCTGGAGGTACAAAAGTTGTACATGAGCAGTTCTCAAGCCCAAAGTCCTTGCCCTTGCCAATGCAGCCAAAAGTCATCTCCATATGCAGATATGCTTTGGAAACTGGAAGCTTAACTCCAATCCTGAAAAGCCTAACTGGATCTGGACCATAATTGCTGAGATGCCTGATGCTCTTGGTGTCAGCTCATGCCCAAGGGCCACAGAGGGACTGAAGCAACTTCTCAATGACAATGCAGAAAAGGAGAAAGTCATGACTTATGTATACGTTGTTCATTCTATCTGGTCATCTCATTTAGTTGTCTCTTTAGGTTGGTTATGGGAAGACCATTCTCTTCAACACAATTGTCACTAAGGCCATAACAAGGTTGCAGAGTATCTGAGCCTTCATGGATCTGTGCAAGACATAACAGACAAAGTTACTTGGTTACTACAAGCATCTAACTTTCTATACAGAGACCTAAATGTCAAGGTATGTTTTTCTTCAAGCTTCTCTTTCATTGCTAATGCCTTGACCCAGGAGAGGACATTCAACAGTAGTAAGCCTTTTGGAAACCCATTCATCAAGGACCTTATCCAGACCGTCTAGTTCAACACTTCCAAGAATGGTTCCAAGGCAGAAGCAATGACCACCAAGAAGATGATTCAGAACAAAGAAGTTCCATTGACAATTATTCTTCTGGTAGTCACTGCAGTAGTATCAATTATTTTTTTTCTGAGCATTGTTCTTATCTTTTTATAGATCAACACAGCATAGGGGAGTATCACCCAGGAACTCTATCTGTTACACAATTCCATGAAAGTTTGTATGGAATAGGTGCAAGGTTAGTCTCAGAAACCCATCCTCTTATGGTGAGTTGATTCCACATTGGAAATCACCACCATGAGAGTCTGGGACCATCCCAACCAGGTTGGGAGGGTTCTGCCTTCGGGTATTTTGGGGATCTTTTGATAGATTATGTCAGCTCTGTTCACATCGCGTTCGATGCATTGCACTCAATAATGACCATTTTTCTTTACCCTTTGCTCATAATAATGCCTTAAAACTCTTTATAATCACCAATATTTGATATACTACATGGACTCTAATTGGCCACCACAAAAAAGAAGGCAGCAGAATCCACCAAATGCTGATGCAGAAAATACTGCCCCACCTCGTGCAATATCACTATACCCTGCTGCCATTCCAAGCACTCCAGCATGAATTCAGGTCGAAAATGTGAATGCAGCATTGCCTACACCTTCTCCAACACCAAGGCCACCTTTGTTAGAGAAGAAAAATTGCATACTTCACTGGAATGGCTATGAAGTGAAGCCACAGACTCCGTCCTATAAGCCATATGCTCTGAACAACCCTGGAAAACCTCATCAGCAGGCATTCGCAGTTGAAACATATGAATCACTATCACCTTTGTCCTCGATGTCAGCAGAAAGATGGAATTCAGAGGCTAGGAGTGGCGGTTTGGTGAAGGAAAACCAGGTGTTGAGGGATTTCCAAGTTGAGGCTGCCAACAGGATCATCCAGAGGGGAGGAGACCTTTGTTTGGTGGCACCAACTGGCTCCGGAAAGTCTTTAGTATGGGCCCTGCCACTTCTTGTGCAAAAGACTGGAATCTCATTGGTGATTATACCCTATACTAGCCTTGGACATCAGGATGAAGCATGGTGTGCAGTCTTGATTTTCACAGCAGATATCTATGTATTAATGTCATAGTGAATAGATTCAATGAAATGAAAATTAAAAGCACTTTCCTTCATTCAAAACACTGTGATTTGGCTGTCCTCGAAGAAATTGCCAAGGGAGACAAGATGTGGATCATCTATGCATGTCCTGAGATGCTCGAAACCCCCTGAGTTGCGAAACTCCTGCACACAAAGTCCTTTCATGCCCAGCTGTCAGGTGTCTACATCAATGAAGCACATTCAATCCATGAAAGTCAGTCATGGTGCCCCAATAATGAAAAGAGAATCAAGATTGATTTAGCACAACTCACAGCATTGGGATTTTGACTAGAGGATTTCAAGTCTTGCTTTTCCTTTGCGATCACTGCTTTCAAGATTGTCTGGAGGTTTGGGGTAACTCTTTCATATCTTGTTAAAAGGTTGAAAATTTGGAATTCATTCACTTTCTCCACCATAACATTGGATGGTGAAAGATGCAGAAAATTGGCATCACTTGAGAATGGACCTCAGGAAGCACGATCTGTTATCCAGCTTGCTTCTGTGTCACATATTTCTGCTGCTCTCTGCACGACCCATTCCGTAGTGGGTGTTTCGTCTTCCTTTGGTTTCAGGCCTCCTCGTTTGTTCCACCATATATCCATCAATTCAATATGGCAGTCATTGGACAGAAATATGTTTGCGGCATGCTTGATCATTGGATCTTCTGAAGAGAATGCAGTGACAAGAAATTTATGAAGAGAAAATTTGCTTAAGTGCTTGGCCATAAATTCAAATATGAGCCTTGTTTTTTCTGTGTCACTCAAAGCTGGATGCCTCTTATCTGGTGTAGAACTGTAATCTGGGTCATCACCTTCATTGTCTTCATGTTCTGATATTTCTTGGAACAAAATCCATTGAAGCGGTTCACTAATCGGACTTGCTGGGGATGAGGATCTTGGTCCAGGGGAGCTGACAGCTTCAGGTTCTTCAAAGTCTGAGTTTATGGCCAATCCTTCATCAAATACATGAACAGGATAGTGATGCATCATATTTTAGCAGTGATTGATGGCAGTGATCAAGAGAGATAAGGTACAGATAAAGCAGATCAATGATTAAAACCGTTGAACAGAGCTGACATAATCTATCAAAAGATCCCTGAAATACCCAAAGGCAGAACCCTCCCAACCTGGTTGGGATGGTCCCAGACTCTCATGGTGGTGATTCCCAATGTGGAATCAACTTGCCATAAGAGGATGGGTTTCTGAGACTAGTGCAAGGTCTTGCTCTTTTGAAGATGATTTACAGCTAATGGATTGCTTTAGGTTTATGCACCATTCGAGTATGTGGAGGGGCCTGGTCCAGAAGTCAAAGAAATGGTCTGTGTTACAATTTCCTTATCTCATCGGACTCACGTGTCACTCTTTTCTTTTCTTTTATCATTTATTGTTGGATTATTTAATTATAGATTTCCTTCTGATCATCTTTGCCTGCAAAGATGATCATTTACTTTCTTACAAGTTTGAGGACAATCTTTCCCTTTTGATCATCATCCCTTGCACAGCCCGCAGCCTCTATGATGATCACCCCTTCCGCTACCCCTCATTTTGTTATCGTTTCACTTCCATTTCATCTATTTTATTATCAACCACAAATAGTATATAAACTGTAGCTAGTCTACTTGTATCGGTAGCTAGTTCTTGAGAATCAACTCTCTTGTAACTACCAGAGTGAACTTGAACTCTTAGGCAATCTTCTGTCGAAGACAATACCTAAGAGACTTCATTGAACCGACCTCTACAACTACTATGCCAGCTCTTATCTTATCAGATTAGAGTCTGTCATTAAAGTCATAACAAAAGAACTAGCTACACTCAACCAATGCTTTCTGCTTAGCAAGTGTTATCTGCCGACATAACAGCTCACAGAAGAGGATGATTCGCTGCTATCACTAGTGACAAAGAATTCTCTGACCTGGCCACCGACCGACACTCAGAATCCGAGGCATCAGATGTATTTGACACCCCACCCAAAGGAGACAATCCCCTTGCAAGATCAATGCTCTTTGGAACACTAGTTCAAGAGCCAGTGACACCGCTTAGGTCTGATTTTGCTTCATTTTTAGTGAGACTATTGGGCCCTGAATGAAACCGAACCGAACCCGACATCACCGAACCAACCAAACCAGAACAACTGACCCACCCCCATTTTCTATCCAGTAATGGCCACTCAACCCACCAGCAACACTGCTTCTTCCAACAATGGAAAAGGTCTGGGAGTAGTCCCTCAGCCCTTCTCCGGAGACTGCTCCAAGGCCAAAAACTTTATTCAAGATGTCAATGATTACCTGGAAGTCAATCGTGAACTTTACGATACTGATGCCAAGAAAATAATTTTCACCCTTGGACTTCTCAGAGGAGGAGAAGCCAAAGCCTGGAAACAGGCTTGGAGGAACAACCACTGGACTCCAGAAAAGAATACTGCTGGAGTTCTCACCAGCACCATCAACAAGAATTACGGGTCAAGTGCAGAATTTATTGCCGAGTTTAACAAGGCGTTTCTGCCCACTGAAATGAAAGATCAAAGTTTCTTTGATCTTAGGCATTTGAAGCAGGGGAAAGCTTCTGCTGCTGAATTGAATGCCAAGTTCAATGAACTGGTACAACTCACTGGAATCCCCATGAAGGACAATGAGAGCATCCTGATCAATTACTATATGAATGCTCTCAACATGTGGCTCCAGGAGAAGATTATGGGGTTGGACTCCCTCCCCATGACCCTGACCACTTGGCAAAAGAAGGCAGTTGAATTCGACACTCACCATGCTAATCTTGCATGCTTACTGGGTAAAGGGTCCAAATGAATGAACGAATGAAGGAACTGGTGGACGAATGTGACCAGGGGACCCACACAGTCCCATTACCATGCCCCACCCCGAATGAACAACCATCATGACCCCAATGTGATGGACGTCGACCAGATCAACGTGAATGCGATGTCGCAGGAAGAAAGAAATGAGCTCCTCAGAAAAGGGCTCTGTTTTAGGTGCAAAAAGCCCGGACACGTGTCTAGGGATTGCCTGACAAAAGGGACGAACCAATGAAACTCGCCCCCGAAGAAAAACCCCCTCAAAGGGAAAGTGCTCCACGTGCACATCAGGTCCCTGATGCAGGACCTGACTGAAGAAGAATGAGAGGAAGTGTTTGAGTTAGGCGATGCAGAGGGTTTTCATTGAGGAGATGCATGAAACCGACGTATGCAACTCCCTCTCTTGATATTTATTCCTTAGTCTCAGCTCAGATTGAAAATAAATCATTATTATTGCCATTTTCATTCGAGACTGAGAAGGGAATAAAAATTGCCGGAATGACTCTGGGAGACACTGGAGCAAAAGGGAAGTTCATTGACCAGAACTTTGTCAAAAAACACAACCTGGAAACTATGGCATTGGAAATTGAGATTCGAGTTTATAATGTAGACAGTACCCTGAACAAGAAAGGTACTATCAAATGCTACATCAACCTTAAACTCAACATTGATGGACAACCATGCACAGAATGATTACTGGTCACTGGACTAGGAAAGCAAAGAGTAATCTTAGGCTTTCCCTGGTTCTCTGAAAACAACCCGGAAATCAACTGGAAAAACAGACAAGTTAAAATCAACAGGGACATGACTACTACTTCCAAAATAGAAGAAGTACCTGATGAGGAAATCCAACAAGTCAATCAGTTGGATGACTCTTCAGACTTGGTTATTTCCTTCTTAGAAGATGAATCTTTGGACAACCCTTCGGACCTAGTCATTTCCTTTTTAGGAAATGAACCTCTTCCGGAGACTAAAGATATTTGAAATATCCCTGAAGACAAAGACGAAATTTGGATCAATGTGAAACTAACTTCCTCACAAATATTCGCTCAGAAACATGATGCAAAGAAAGAAGAGAAGCCGCTCAAGGAAATGATCCCACTGGAATATCACGAATACCTGGACATCTTCGACAAAGACACCGCTAACCGATTCCCTGAGTCTCGATCTTGGGACCATAAGATCGAACTCAAGGAAGGTTTTCAACCAAAGGTCTTCAAGACTTATCCTCTAATGCCCTCTGAGGATGAAGAATTAGACAAATTTTTGGAAGAAAACCTGAAGAAAGGCTACATCTGACTGTCGAAATTGCCAATGGCTTCCCCCTTCTTTTTTGTATCCAAGAAGGATGGAAAACTGCGACCTTGTCAAGATTATTGGTACCTAAACACATGGACAGTTAAGAACACCTATCCCCTCCCTCTGATCCCCGAGCTCATGGATAAACTCAAAGGAGCCAAGTATTTCACCAAACTTGACATCCGATGGGGTTATAACAACATTTGGATCAAGGACAGTGACCAATGGAAAGTGGCATTCAAGATGAATAAAGGATTATTCGAACCAACTGTGATGTTCTTTGGCATGTGTAACTCTCCGGCGACCTTCCAGTCAATGATGGACTTGATGTTTAAAGATGTCATCCATCAGGGCTTCGTTATCATATATATGGACGATATTCTTATCTTTCACAAAGATAAAATGAAACTGGAACAGATAATGAAGGAAGTCCTTCAAATACTCAAGGATAACAATTTGTATTTGAAGCTGGAAAAATGCGCATTTGCCCAGACAAAAATCGATTATCTTGGAATGATTATCCAAGAAGGCACAATATTGATGGACCCATCGAAACTCAGCGGTATCGCTGACTGGCCTGAACCGAAGAACATGAAACAGATCTGATCCTTCTTAGGATTCAGGAACTTTTACAGGTGATTTATTAGGAAATACTCAGAAATAGCTCATGTGCTTAACAAGCTATTGAAAAAGGACTGTAGCTTTGAATGGAATGAAGACACCAAGAAATCATTCGAGCTACTGAAATGGAAATTTATGGAAGAACCTGTCCCTGACCATGCCAGACACTGCCAAACCATTCCAGATCGAATGTGACACATCGAAATATGCGTCTGGAGCAGTACTAATGCAAATGGACAGTAACGGAGACAGGCACCCAGTAGCATTCATCTCGAAGACGTTCTCTCTGACTGAGAGGAACTATGAGATTTATGACAGAGAATTACTGGCGATGATCCGATCCCTCAAGGAATGGCGACATTACATTCAAGGGATTGGTATTCACAATGACAATCTATTCAGACCACAAGAATCTGACATACTTCAGAAGTACTCAGAAACTGAATAGAAGACAGGCGCGATGGTCATTATTCCTGTTGGAGTATGACATTCAACTGGTACACCTCCCTGGAAGCAAGATGGTGCAATCAGATGCCCTCTCAAGAAGACCAGACATGATCCCCAATGAGGATCATGACAATGAAGACAAGATTCTCCTTCCAGAGAATCTATTTATAAATTTGATTGACGCTGATCTCCAAATAGAAATTGCCCAATCAAGGAAACAGGACAAAGACATAGTGGACGCATTGAAACTCCTCACTCAAGAAGGACCTAAGTCTCGCCAAAGACTTAGATGACTGGGAGACAATGCAAATGGAAGGCACGTCGAATTAATCTTTTACAAGAAAAAGAATATATTCCCGATGATCAAGAACTACGCAGAAGGAAAATTGTCACGATGTACCATGACTCGGTCACCGCAGGACACCCCGGAGAACTGGAAACATACAATGCAGTACACAACTTACTGGTGGCCCAGAATGCAAACATTCATCAAGAATTATGTCAAAGGTTGTGGACAATGCCAACAGTTCAAGATCAACCGGAAACCCGGCAACCCATCCCTCTACCCGATTGAAGGAGCAAATCCATGAGACCATTTGCACAATGCTCCATGGATATGATCACGGACCTCCCAGCATTGACGGTATGATTCTTTATTGGTTGTGGTTGATCCACGGACTTACAAAGGGGGTAATTATCATGCCTTGCTCAAAAACTCTTTCACAAGAAGGAGCAGCATTACTCCTCAGGACAACTTATTCAAGCGATTTGGCCTACCGGACAGTATCATTTCTGATAGAGGACCCCAATTCGCAGCTAGAACATTCCAGGAACTCTCAAACTCCTCGGAATCAAGTCAAAGTTGTCCACGGCATACACCCCAGTCAGATGGCACCATGGAAAGGTTCAATCAGGAAATAGAAGTGTATCTCACTATCTATGCTCTTCCAACCCGACCACTTGGAAACAACATGTTGCACCCTAGAATTTCCACAATGATCGAAGACATGCAGACAGGCAAAAGACCCCATTTGAACTCATGTTTGGACCAACCCTGTCGCAATTCCCACCACATTTGAAACAAGGTTTCCCTCAGTAGAAGAAGCTAAAGAACCCGATTTCAGACAGAAAAGAAGCTTTGGCAGCACATGAATTGGCCAGAGCAAGAATGGCAGATCTACAAAAGTCCAACTTGTACCATTCAAAGAAGGACAGAAGGTATGGCTGGATCATGTAACCTCAAGACATGATACAACAAGAAGTTGGCACTGAGAAGAGAAGGACCATTCAAGATCAAACATGTCCTAGACCTCTCATGTATCAGCTGCAACTGCCAAAACGTGGAAAATTCATGATATTTTCCATGCAATTGCTGATGCCATACATGGAAACACAGGTTCATGGCCAAATTTCACACAACCACCCCCTGAAACAATTGATGGAGAATCCGAATATGAAGTTGAAACGATTCTCAACATTGAAAGTACCGAAGGATGGATTATCAGTACTATGTCAAGTGGGCTGTTACCCGATTACCGAAGCATCATGGGAACCTGGATCAAACCTAGCCAACACTGGAAAAGCTTGAAGAATACAATGTCTTCATTCTTTACCACCATACCAACAATGAACTCAAACGCCACATCCCCCTCTTACTACGACAATCATTTATGGCTGATCTTTTACAATAACTCAATACTGTGCCCCCCTCTTACCTATGATGATATGTTTACATCGAACCCTTATATTCCTGAAACCACCACCCACACCCGAAAGATGAGATTACCTATTGGGAATGGAAGTTCACTCGAGAACCTCCTGCCCAATACCCAAAAATATCACCTGGAAAAGTGAACAGGAGTGGAATGCCATTGACCACCAGGATGATTGATCAAGAAAAACAGATGGGAAACCGAAAACAATCACACCCATCAAGGAGAAGGCCTCAAGGTGCCCTGATCAAGAAACTGCGG
>JADNYJ010000326.1:0-36102 GCA_015501075.1 Gymnopilus junonius
TTTTCTGTGGCCACCTACATTCCTCTCTCTCTTTTGTGCTGTGTAAGCCTGGTCAGTATCACAGGCTGGTATGTGGTTTCTTTTCTTATTGCCTCAATTCTTACTAATATGCTTATCTTTCCAGTCTGGTCTGTGTTCACCTTCTTTGCTATTTGCAATGCCTCTGAAGTTGGATCTTTGGATAGCCCTCTCTCTCTTATCACTATAGCATAGAAGATTGTAATATACATATTCTGTTCCCTTACATAGTTTGAAATATACATCTTTGTTACTTTCTTACTTGACTTTGAGAAATGAATAAATATTCAACCAGCAATAAGTACTGTAAAGTCCACTTTCTGAAGGTCTGCAAGAGAACTACAGAGCATCACAGAGCACCACAGAGAAGGGTCCCAAATTTGATCTTGGACACAGAGGCTCTATGATGCTCTGAGACCAGGCCTGCCCTGGAAAGCTCTGTACTGCTCTGAGCTGCACTTGTGATCTCTGGCTTACACTCTGATCCAAGAGTGTTTTTCCTGATGCAATATCAAGGCTATTCTAGTTAATGAGATAGATATCATATTGCCTAATTGAGATATCTCTAGCTTAGTTACTATCTCTGCTCTCACTGTCTCCTATCTTATCTTTGTCTTTATTTTTGTCTTCATCTTGTTAAAGGACAGAAAAGTGACCAGACTGGGGATTGAACCCAGGCCCTCTGAAAAGATCCCAGATACTCTAACCACTGAGCTATCAGATCTTACTGGGCCAATCAATTGTTGAATCTATGTCATATCTGTACTACTACTCCAGAAATGCTAGTCAGAAACCCATGTCACACCAAGTGGCTATGACAAACCAATTGCCACAACTGACTAAGCAATCTGAGCTTTGAGTGACAGATTACATAATCCAACACATCTACCTCTATCTTGTCATTCTCTTCACTTTTCTTCTCAAAATCAGTGAGCTTTAGCTTGGTAGTTACTTTCTCCATGACAAGCATTTTTGGCTTGGTCCATCTAGCCTTTTTCTTCTTATATTTCACCCTGTCTCTCTCTACTTCCCACCTCTTTACCTCTTTTGCCTATTTAGTCCTCAGTGCATCATTTCTCTTCTTCTTATCCATATCTTTAACCCTTCATATACCCACAGTCTCAGTATATTTTGCTTTTGCATTCTTCTATTTTGCAGTGGTATCCTTAGTGGTATTGTATTCTTTGTGAATTTTAACAACACCATTGAAGATAATATCTTGAGTCAAAACCTTTGATAGTCCATCTATATTTATCCTTGCTTAGTTTTTCCCCTGAGCTATCTTCTCTTCTTTGTCTTCTAGCTGACCTCTTACATCTTTGATATAGGCAGAGTAAAGGATGGTTTTGTTAGAAGTAGTGATCAAATACTTCTAACAATGTTCTATAAACATCAGATTAGCTTTAGATTAGACTTAGAATCAGTTTTACTTCATTTGGACACTTGTAGTTTGACCAAACTTATGATCACCTGTTCAGGTCATGCTCCCAGTATGATCATTATGACTATCCAGTTTATCTGGATCAGCTCATATCATTTTTGAAGGCTAATCCTACAGCATTTATCTTCAACTGCCCTCCTTGGAGGATTGGATGACATAGTTGGGCAAGGTAGGCATTGTTTCCTGCTGGTCAGGTTCAGCAGTTTAGGGTGTACCTAGAACAGGGACCTAATGCCTGGTAGGCTTTGGCCTTGCTGGGATGAGAGTGGGATGTGGGGTTCTGAAGCTTTGGCTTTATCAATAGACCCTTATACACCCTACTTTGGCATTCCAAAGTGGTCCCCCTTTAGTGGCTTACCTAGTATGTGCATGTTCTGGGCTGTCAGGCTTGGCTGGCAGGCCACCTTCTAGTACCCCACTATTACATTGTTGGACCCTTCCCTCTGGTTGGGTCATCAATAAGAATATAGGCCCATTGTTTTGTGATCCCAAGTTGGCCCATGGGAGCCAGTCTCATAACTGACATAGTTTAATGGTAGTATACTTGTTAGACTTGCACAAATAAGCAAGGATCTGTGTAGTTAACACAGCTCAACCAACTAGTATGCTCAAGTACAGCAATTACTGAAAATCACAAAGTACAACTCAAAATGCTTATAACTTGTTCAATTCAAATTGTAGTATCTTGCTTTCACTTGACATAGTAGTAAATACAGTCTCTAATGTAGCTACATGCCCAAAAACTGCGAGGCATGACAAAACACCCAAAATGTGGACAATTCAAAAATGTCAAGATGTAAATATACTTTAAATGCCATGTATCCTATATCACTAGAACCATATTTTCGACCTGATTTCAGATCTCAAATCCATTTTCCAAAATTCTAACTCTATGCCAAGTAATTTGCAAAATACTAGGAAAAATGTGACCAAAAGCAGAAACTTAGTAAACTACAAGTGTCCAAATGAAGTGAAACTGATTCTAAGTCTATTCTAAAGCTAATCTAATGTTTATAGAATATTGTTAGAAGTGTTTGATCACTACTTCTAACACAACCCCCTGATGAAACACTTCTACAATTCAAGAAGATGGAGCATTATTTATTCCTCCTTATCTTCCACACAACCCTCTGATCAAACATCTCCCATTACCAATCCCATTAACTCTCTAAGCTTCTTTACTTGGGGCTTAGGCAGTGCCTTGGTCAACAGATCTACAGGCATATCCTCTGTTTGAATATAATAGGGCAGAATCCTTTTCATCTATACCTGATCCTGCAACCAGTAAAAGCAAAGATCCAAATGCTTCATTCACCCATAATGTTCTAGATTCTTTGCAACAGACATGGCAGACTGATTGTCCATGTACAACTTTGCAGGTGTAGTAGGATGATAGCCCAATTCCTATAACAGATTCTGTATCCATCTTATCTCCATGCTAGCAGCTCCTCCAGCAATGAACTCTGCTTCTGTTGTCGACCTAGTGACTATAGGCTGCAGTTTGCTTCACCATGAAACAACTTTTTTTTCTTTTTTTTCTTTCTTTAAATCAAGGATTTATATACCAGTATGTAAAAGCAGTCTGGTCACAGATATACATACACCCAAAGTAATCTACAATTATACTATGCCTAGTATGAGACTGGCTCTCATGGGCCAACTTGGGACCAAAAAGCATTGAGCCTATATTCTCATTGATGACCTGACTGAAGGGAAGGGTCCAACAAAGTAATGGAGGGGCACCAGAAGGTGGCCCACCAGCCAAGTCCAGAAGCCCAGGATATGCACATACTAGGTAAGCCACTGAAGGGGGACCACTTCAGGTTGCTGAAGCAGAGGGCTACAAGGTCTGTCAATGGTGCCAAAGCTCCAGAACCAAAGCCCTACCCTCATCCCAGCAAAGCTGAAGCCTGCCAAGCATTAGGTCCCTTTTCTGGGTGCACCCCAAACTGCCAAACCCAATCAGCAGGAAACAATGCCTACCTTGCCTAACCATGTCATCTGACCCCATAAGGGGGGCGGTTGAAGGCAAATGCTGTGGGGTTAGCCTTCAAGAAAGATATGAGCTGATCCAGATGAACTGGATAGTCATGTCAGTCATGCTGGGGGCACAACCTGAATAAGTAATCATGAGTTTGGGTATGGTGGCTGCACTTGCAATTGGTAGCTTCAGGAATATTGAAGTGAGAGTAATACTCCCCAATGGGAGCATGGTGTTAAGTTCTTGATGAAGGGAAGGGTGGAGCAGGCAGAGGAGATCCACATCAGAGTATGTTGGTGTCAGAGTTGGTCTTAGCATAATGTATGTAGACATAGGGTTGAGACTTTAGCTTCAATGTGTGTGTTGCACTCTGTTGTCTGGATGTTGTCTTGAATTTTGGAGTTGGATCGGAATGAGAGAGTGGAGTAGAGAGCATGGATTGATTAATGAACAATATATGAACTGAGGTACCTAATAATAGTTCTAAGGTTTTTATACTATGGAGGAAACTAAGCAGAGACTGTACATGTACTAGTGAGCAGGCAGACATGTAAGTTATTCTGTGCTACTCGGAGTTGCCTAGCTATGTGTAATCTAAGTGTCTACATGTTCTGGGACTTGTAGTACTTCGAGGGGATCATGAGGTTGGAGTTCATATAGTCAGAGATCGGAGTTGGTCAGAGGTGTGTATATAACAGTATTTCCCCCTTAGGCCAAACCTTGAGGCCTGTGCATGGGAATGGTCATGTGCTGGTTGGTTTGGTTGTTTGAAATTTTCATTCGGTCCTCTCTTCAATATTGTCATTCTACCTCCCCCATCGAGATAGCCCACACTGATTCTGACTTGGAGGATTTCAAAGACCTTGAAGACCTTGAAGCACAGGAGCAGAAACTCATGCTCCAGAGGGAAGAGCTTCATCAGAAGCAAGAATGGATGGAGCAGAGGCAACGGGAGGCAGAGGAGCATGCAGAGGCAGAACAGGCAGCAGAAGAAGCATGGAAGGTGGCCAAGGTGGAGGAGGCAGCAGAGGCAGAGAAGGCAGTGGAGGTGGAGCAGAGGAAAACCATAAAGGGAAAGAAGAAGGTGCAGCCAAAGGAGAAGGCAGCTGTGACACAGCATAAGGCAGTCGCGATGCAGGAGTCAGCCGGAGTGTATGAGGCGATGGTTGGAGTCATCTGCATTTGGTGCGTGCAGGCAGGGGCAAAGTGCCTATGGCCAAGGTAAGTCCCATTTTTAATTTTTCTTTGTTATGATTTAATTTTTGACTTGTGATTTGTTTTTAGGGAGGGTACCAGCAAGGTGGCATCATGCAAGCACTGCCAAGTGCAGCACAAGGGTTGCAAGATCAGTGGAGGAGCTGCGAGGTTGGAGGGTTGGGTGGAGTCAGCGGTACAACCAGCCAAGGCGATGGGGGTGGCAAAGCCCAAGCCCAAGACAACAGTGGAGGCACAGAAAGGGCTGGGTATTGAGCACATTGCTCAATACCTGAGGGAGATCCAGGACTTGTTGGAAGACATGTCCTGGATTCAAGATCCCCCATATGCACCATCAGAGCTGAGTGCATTGGAGTACGTACCGTCGGAGCAGGAGGGAATCGATGTGGAGGTGGAGTACTTGAATGAGAGGTATGAGAGGGTCATGGCAGCCTTAGATGCAGGGAAGAAGGTTGAGGTGGATGAGTCAGAGGAGTTGGAGGAGTCAGAGAAGGAGGTAGTCAGAGCAGTGATGGGTGAACAGGAGGAGGAGAGGTCGGATGCAGAAATGAGAAGTGAGAGCAAGGGAGAGATTAGGGTGTTGAAGAGGAAAAGGGATGAGTCATTGGATTCAGAGGAGGATTCAGAGGAGGATGAGGATGATGGAGGATTAGAAGGAATGAGGATGTACGAGGTGCCAGCAAAGCACGCTCATCAATAGATAGTAATTTTGTAGAGTTTTTTTTTTTCTTTTCCTATATACTTATTTTTTCTTGTTAATGACGTTTTTTGGTGAATTGTAAGCTAAGTGAGAGATGGAAGAGGTCCAGGTTTGTTGGGGTAAGCAGAGTGACAGTCAGAGATGAGGTCAGGTGCATGTTCAAGTTCAGTAGCTGGGAGCCAGGATTGTTCTTCATCAGTGCCTTCATAACCTAACCAGCAAACCAAGTACAATAGTTTGCACTTGCGTCATTGATCAAGCTTGGAGTCAAGGACTTCAGTGATTTCATATTCAATTTCACCTTTGACTTCAACAGGTGGAGGCAGAGATTGAGTCTGATTCAGAATATCATTCAGAGTAAATGGTTCCAGCATAGAAATGTGGTAAACAGGGTGAAACCATGCATGGAGTCAGGAAGTCATAAAGTAAAAGAGTGTGTGCCGGCTTTGGCGATGATATCAAAAGGACCGTAATATTTTTCAGACAGTTTCTTGGAGGGACGTGTAGTGCAGAAGAACTTCACTTTGATGAATGCTTGCTGTCCGACTTGGAAGTCAGGGGGTGGAGTACATCAGAGGTCAGCGGAGACTTGATAACACTTTTGTGATTCAGCGATAGCATTCTTGAGTTTTTTGTGTAATTCATCTAGATCAACAACAAAATCGTGAGTGCAAGCGGAGGTGAGGTCACATTCAGGGTGGATAGCCATGTTAGGGTGGTAATCTTTATTAGCAAAGAATGGTGAAATACCAGTAGTAGCACTAGGAGTGTTGTTGTAAGCAAACTCTGCAAGAGGTAATAAACTTGACCAATTATCTTGCTGATAGTTGCAATAAATTCGGAGGTATTGCTCTAGTGTCTGATTAGTGCATTCAGTCTGGCCATGCCTTCAGGATGGTATCTGGAAGTGAAATGGAGTTTCATGTCGAGTGCTTTTCCTAAGGATCAGAAGAAGCGGAGATGAATTCAGGTCCAGTCAGGTGATGTGTTGGGATGCCGTGCTTGGAGAACACATGAATGACGAAAAGCATGGCAAGGTCTTCGGAGGTGCAAGCAGAGGTGGTCGAATGAATATAGCTTGCTTGGTGAGTCAGTCAACAATGACTAGGATCATCATGTTCATCGGATGTCGAAGGATTTCGATAAAGTCCATTGATATTGAATTCCAGGGACATTCAGGGATCGGAGCTGTTTGAGCAATCTGTAGGGTTTGTGTCATTGAGGTTTGGAATGCATACATGTCGTACATGATTTGCAATACTTCTTCACAAAGTCTCATAGTCCAGGCCAGGTGTATTCATGAAGGATAAGACTAGTATCTTATTTTGTCCAGGGTGTCCAGTGAGGTGATCATGCTTGTGTCAGAGGATGCGGAGTCAGAGGTCAGATGCATCAGGAATGTAGATGCGTGATTCATGACAGAGGTAACCATCTGGATCAAGGGACCAGTGTGGTTTTGGTTCCTTCATGTGAGCAAGGTAAACCGGGTCGGAGGGTAGCCAGTGAGGATGTCATGTCAGAGTAGGTCGGAGTCCATGAGGGATACTGCCGGAGGGTGGGTTCAAAGAGTTGAGTGGCACGGAGGGATGCAGAGAGTTGTTCTTGGGTGAAAATAGGTTGGAAGTTGCTTGGGTTAATGCTTGCATAGTCGCTATTTCCCCCTTTGGGATAGACATCCCATCATCTAGTTAAAGAGTCAGGTTTCATACCGAGATGTCCAGGGTGGAAGCAGATGATGAGGTTGAATTGGCAGAGATATTCAGACCAGCAGGCTTGTCAGCGAGTAAGAACTTTGGTAGTTGCAAAATATGTTAGATTCTTGTGGTTGGTGATGACATTGATTGGAGCAGCGGAGCCTTCCAGATAATGTTGCCATACTTTAAATACATCGAAGATTGCTAGTAGTTCTTTGTCATGGGTGTCATAGTTGATTTCAGGACCTGTGAAGGTTCGTGAGTGAAACACAACAGGGTGAATCTCGTCATTGGAGGTGCAGATGGAGAGGATCACTCCAAGCACATAGTCAGAAGTGTCAGTTTCCACAATAATCAGATGGTCGGGAACCCAGTGAGTAAGGATTGGAGCAGTTGTAAATGCTTTCTTGAGCTTGTTGAAGGCTTTTCAAGCAGCATCATTGAATTGCCAAGGGGTTCCTTTCCTAGTGAGTCAGGTGAGCAGAACAACAATGTCAGAATAGTTGGAGATAAATCATTGGTAGAAATTCATGAAACCTAAGAAGGATTGAACATCCTTAATCTTCTTGGGTTTGGGCCAATCTTGGATAGTTTTGATCTTGCTTTCATCCATCTTGAGGCCTTCTGGTGAAAGAATGAATCAAAGGTAATTAACTGTGTTCATAGAGAAATTGCATTTGTCAGAGCGGGCATACAGACCATGTTGTCAGAGACATTGGAGGACTTCGCGAACGTGTTCCTTATGCTGGGTAGGATCATCAGAGTAGATCAGAATGTCATCGAGGTAAATGATGACAGACACATCTAGTAAATCACTTAGTATATCATTCATGAAGCATTGAAAAACGGCAGGCACATTGGACAGTCCAAATGGCATAATGTTCCATTCAAATGATCCATAGCATGTTTGGAATGCTGTTTTCCATTTGTCACCTTCTGCTATGCAGACTAGGTGATAGGCATGTTGGAGGTTGATAGCCATATAGATGCGTGCTTTACCAGTAGTGGACAGGAGGTCAGAGATGAGCGGAAGTGGATATCGGTCTTTCTTCATGATCTTGTTTAATCCTCTAAAGTCAACACAAAGTCATAGTGAACCATCCTTTTTGCAAATGAAAAGGATTGGAGCACCATGCAGAGAGGTTGAAGGTTGAATGAAACTGATTCGGAGGTGCTCAATGATAAATTTTTGGAGGGATTGAAGTTCAGATTGTGAAAGGTAGTACATATTTCCAACAGGAGGGGAAGTGCCAGGTTTGAGATTGATCTTGAGGTCATAAGGTTGACACTTCAGGACACCCTTTTGGGGGGCCTCTAAGGCTAATTTTTGCATGTTGAACTATTAGCCTTGGAGGCCCTAGGAAACAGTTTTTATGAGAGTTTCCTGGGGTAAAACTGTTTCTTTTGAGAGAATTTCTGGCAACTGTTTCCTGTGTTTAAAATGAATATTTTCTGTCATGTCACACCATCCTGGCAACTCTTCTGGCAATTGTTGGGGCAATTCTTCTGACGATTGTTGGGGCAATTGTTGGGGCAATTCTTCAGGCAATTGTTGGGGCAATTGTTGGGGCAATTGTTGGGGCAATTCTTCTGGCAATTGTTGGGGCAATTCTTCTGGCAATTGTTGGGGCAATTGTTGGGGCAATTCTTCTGGCAATTGTTGGGGCAATTCTTCTGGCGACTGTTGGGGCAATTCTTCTGGCAATTGTTGGGGTGATTGTTGGGGCGATTCTTCTGGCAATTGTTGGGGCAATTGTTGGGGCAATTGTTGGGGCAATTGTTGGGGTGATTCTTCTAGCAATTGTTGGGATAAATGTTTGTAGCATAGAGCAGAAAAACAAGCTTCTGCAGAAAGTTGATTAGGAAGTTCTTGTAGGAAACTGTTTAGAGAAATTCTTTTCAGGAAACTATATGTGAAATTTCAAGTTGAGTATCAACTATTCAGAAAACTGTTTAGGAAATTCTTTGGAAAATTCTTCAGGAAACTGTGTGGGAAATTCTTCTAGGAAACTGTGCAGAAAATTCTTCCAGGAAACTGTTCAGGAAACTCTATTCTTTAGGAAATTCTTGCAGAAAACTCTTTCAGGAAACTATTCAGAAAACTATTCAGAAAATTCTTTGTGAAATTCTTGTAGAAAATTCCTCAGGAAATTCCTAAGGCAACTTTTGCAGGAAACTGTTTAGGAATGTCCTCAGGAAATTCTTCCAGAAAACTCTTACAGGAAATTCTTGCAGGCAACTCTTACAGGAAATTCTTGCAGGAAACTCTTGCAGGAAATTCTTCTAGGAAATTCTTCCAGGAAATTCTTGCAGGAAATTCTTGCAGGAAACTCTTGCAGGAAATTCTTCTAGGAAATTCTTGCAGGAAATTCTTCCAGGAAACTCTTGCAGGAAATTCTTCTAGGAAATTCTTCCAGGAAACTCTTGCAGGAAATTCTTTCAGGCAACTCTTGTAGGAAATTCTTGCAGGAAACTCTTGCAAGAATTTCCTCAGGCAACTCTTGGAGGAAACTCTTCAAGAAACTCTTCAAGCAACTCTTCATGCAATTGTTAGGGTAATTGTTGGGCAACTCTTTGTTTGGGCAATTCTTAGGGCAATTGTACTAGCAATGATTTAGCAATTGTTTGGTAAACAAGTCAAGTATCTTTAGAACAAATATCTATCAAATACAGATATAGGACAGAGTTTTTCATTAGTTTTTTAAAGAATTTTCATCAGGAAAACAAAGAAAAGCTCTAGAGCCACTGGGGGCTCCTGGGAGTGTTCTAGAGCATGAGGGCATCAAAGCTGTCAGAGTGCTCTCATCCAATCCTCACAAAAAATAATTTCCTAAGGATAGTCCCAGAGCACCCGGAGATTGCTCTGTAGCATCTCATAGAGCTGCTTAGTGTATTCTGAGGGCATCTGGAGTTTGTCAGTCAAAGCTCTGACTGGGATACTTTAGATTCAAGTGTTATTTAACTCAGAAATGCAAGTAAGAAGTAAAACAAATATATATACAAAACTGCATAAGGGGTACATGGGCTGTGTACATACAGAGGGTAATACTAACTACTTGGAAAACAGCACTATCTACCCCTTCTCCCCTCCAGATACA
Organism: Gymnopilus junonius; assembly: GCA_015501075.1. NCBI lineage: Eukaryota > Fungi > Basidiomycota > Agaricomycetes > Agaricales > Galerinaceae > Gymnopilus > Gymnopilus junonius. Next base: position 10,148 of record JADNYJ010000326.1, read on the forward strand.
GTAATAAGGACCTATGTTGGCATTGACAGTGGCGGCAGTGACAGTGAGGGAGGGGTGTCCTACGTAGGTGACTAGTCAATAAGAAACTTTGTGAAAAAGAGGAGGGGAGGTACATACCTAGGCCAGTGACGTCAGACGAAGCAGCAGTGGAGGAGGCAGCGGTGATGTGCTGTGGAGGAGATGTGCGTGAGATGGTGGTGGCAGCCAAGGACTGCTGTCGAGGTGCGTTGGCACCCACAGAGGTCAGAGTTTCCTGTTGAAGTCATATGTTAGTGTTGGTGTGGAAAAGAAAGGGAAGGGGGACTTACCAGTGCTAGGGAGGCTGTGTGAAGCAGCCATGACTGCCACGTCACGACATGGGCCATACAGCCATCAGCCCATCGATGGGCTAGCCGGCATCCATGTCAGCACAGAGGGCGGAAGTGGTGTGTGAGAGGGCAATCATGATGTGTTGTGGCAAAGGCGGAAGGAGGAGGCGGTGATGATGGCGAGGGAGGATATCCTAAAAATAAATAGTTACTAAGAAAGAAAAAAAAGAGAGGGAGAGAGAGGCATACCTGGGCCAGCAAGGCTGGACAATGTGGGGGTGGGCGACTGCCACTTCATGCCTGCATCATGTGGTGTCAATCCTTGCCAACCAGGCTGGCATCCACGATTGACTCATGGATGCCAGAGGCAGTGGCAAGAGGTGGTGGAAAGAGGAAGGGGAGAGGGAAGAGAAGTGGGAGGGGTCGGGTGATGGTGTAAAGACAAGAGAAGTCTCGAATGTGAAGTTTGAACTTTTGTTGATCACCATCATGTGACCAATGGGAAAGTGCAGACAGAAAGTCAAGTCCGACTCTCCATCTGCACTTTCCCACTTCTCCTCCCATTCAATAAACAAGATCAAGCATCGCGTTCGATGCATGGTTGATCTGTGTTTGCTGGGAGAAGGGGGTCAATGTGCACAGATGCGTTTGGAGTCCAAGGTCAGCCAAACTTGGCTGACCGGCAAACTCCGAACGAGATCAATGGCCTGTGCATCATTGATCCCGCTCTCTCTTCCACTTGGTCACCTGCCCTCTTCCTTCTTCTCCCTCCATCATGGTTCTTGCCCCTCCCTCCAAGGAGGATGTGGGCTTTCTCAAAATGAGTGTGGGGTAGGCATTACAAAGGGGGGACCCATGGTATGGGAGGCCCGACCGGTATGTGGAAGGATGTACGTGTGAAATCCGTGTGTATGTCTTTTTTCTTTCTATTCTTCTATTTTCTTCTATATTTTACTGATAAGATTGTTTTATTTTCTCTAGATTTGATTTCTTACATACCCTGGTGCCTCCACTGCCCCCTCACCCAGCAAAAGCGAGACGTGGGTAGTTATTTTCCCTTTCCTCTCAACAACCTCACCCCCATCTCCCTTGCATGGAAGAGCAAGTCAGAGGTGGGTTATTTCGCCTCTACAACCCAGGCCAACACCAACACCATCACTGTCACCACCGCCACCTTGCCGCCCCTTCTTCGCTTGCAACGCCGAGCAGGAGGGTGCTGAGGGCTACGTACTCACCCTACTCACCCACGTTCTGCTGCCATCGCCCACTCCACCTCCCTTGTATCAAAGAGCGAGTCAGAGGTGGTTACGCTGACTCTCTGGCACACAGCGGCTGTCGTCGCTGCTTCCCCACCCTCTCAACTTGCCGCATCAAGCTGGAGGGTGGGTATGGTCACTGGTAGTCGCACACGACCACCCCTTGCTTCTCAGTTGCAAGGATGAGCTGGGCTTGTGGGTGGTGCAGTTGCACCTAGCTACCACCAACGCACAGCATCGACCTTGCCATGGCTCAACCCTCTCGCTACGTGCGAGTTGGGCAGACACCTGCAGCATTGCATCACAGCTGGCCCTTCCACCACACCACCACTTGTCTTCCTACCCCTGCAACATGGAGATTCCTCCTGTTGCTTTTGTTTTTCTTTTTTGTGATCTATAAGCCATGTATATACAGTAGTGTATTAAATTATAAAGAATATAATTCATTTTCTTTACTTATTGGACAGAACTAAATACTAGTAAAGGAGATTGGAGGGGCTACCACAGATGGCGTTCATGTGACTTTTGCCTTGCAACTTCAGCTTGCAATTCCAGGGCAGAGGTCACATGATTGTCTGAACTCAACTATCTATTAGTATTACTGTATTACTTGACTATCCTAATTTATTTTACCCCTAGGAGCTCTGAGTGATTCTAGAGCTTTTTATTGAAGAGCTGTTGCTGAGAGCACCTGGGGGAACACAGAGTGCTCAGAGATGTGATGGGAGCTCCTAGACCAAAGTGATGGATTGGGTAAGCCCTGTGTTTGCCTGAGTTTGTTCAGGGCAAAAATGCTTTTTCCTGATGTTCTGAGAAACAATTTTCCAAACAATTGAATAGACAGTTTTCTCAACAATTTCTCTAATAGTTGACTAAACAATTTCTCCAACAGTTTCCTCAACAGTTGCCTCAACAATTTCCTCAACAGTTGCCCCAAGAGTTTCCCCAAGAGTTGCCTCAACAGTTTCTCCAAGAGTTGCCTCAACAATTTCCTCAACAGTTGCCCCAAGAGTTTCCCCAAGAGTTGTCTCAACAGTTTCTCCAAGAGTTGCCTCAACAATTTCCTCAACAGTTGCCCCAACAGTTTCTCCAAGAGTTGCCCCAAGAATTGCCTTAACAATTTCCTCAACAGTTTCCCCAATAGTTGCCCAAAGAATTACCCTAACAATTTCCCCAACAGTTGCCCCAAGAGTTCACTTCAGATTATCTATATTGTCATGTCTTTGTATCTAGTTGGCTGTAATGTCTAGACAAATAATATTGGACAAAATTTTACATCTAATTAATGCTTATATATAATTAATATTAATATTTAATCTAATCTACTTTATCATATCTAATTATTTTATCTTATCTATATCTTACTGCTTATCTAATTGTATATCTTATCGGCTTATCTTATTGGCTTATCTTATCGGCTTATCTTATCGGCTTATCTTATCTGTATCTTAAATCTTATCTCATTATCTATCAATTTAAAAGCAGGAAAAACTCACTATCTGCTCATCAGATATGTATTTTGTCATTTGCATTTTTTTTTTCAGGGATTTTAGAAAGCTAAATGTATATTTGGTTTCTAGATATAATTACAAAGCAGATAGAGTGCTTTTTATAGCCAAAAGAGCTTTGCAAGGGATGGATGCAGTTTTAAACATTTGGATGAGCCTCTAAAGTACCATAGATGTAAGTGTTATTAATAGATTTTTCATTAACCAACAATTCTGTACTTGTAGTTAACTCTCTTTTCTAATTCTAACACAAATATAGATTCTATAGTTCAATACCAATCTATTAATACTATATATGTGTCTATTAAGCTACTATAAGCTATGTAATAATTCAACAACTAGTATTACTATCATAGGCATGAGTGTTATTAATAGATATCTTATCAAACTTGGATTATTTTACTTCTGTTGCTTTTAATTCATTTGTTCCCTCAAGTCTGATGATATATATAGAATCTAGGGCTCAAACTGAACCTGCTGATATGTACTTTGTTATAGTTTGGCCTCTGCATTGTAGAGAAAAATAGACATTGATATATAAGACTTTATTTGGGCTTGTGTAATATCTACTCACAGTACTTCAGTATGTTTCTGGCTGTATTTGATACACATGATCATTTATAATCTATTAGTATATTTGACTAACCTTGTAGTTTAGAAGCAAACTAAAAACTACCTTTAACTTACTAATATACTACTGCAATATAGTATAAAGGTAATCTGCTATACATTAGTCAGTGCAAATTTGATATTGCATCTGTACAATTAGTACTTATGTCTTTAGAACATTTCTGTTTTTTATTCCAAGCTTTGCTATATAGTAGTATTGCCAATATAACTGTTTTATGGTTTTACTTAATGCTAGTTCACACATCTATTACTGCTATAGATACTGAAATGCATAATCAAGTTATCTATTGGCTAACCAATACTATATAGCCTGGTATGTAGTATACTTTTACTAGTAGTAGAGTTCTAATCAACACCAGTTTAGTCATATGTTTTATTCATTTAAGAAGAATACTGTAATAGTCATGTCAACATTTACCAGTTTATGATTTGCTTTACTCTAATGCAGTATTTCACTATTTCTGTCTTGCTATCCTAGTAAAGTAATTAATTCTTATACAAGGTATAGCATTTGAGGAGTAATGTATTTTCTTTAGTACTATAAAGCATCTTCTCAATAGCTTGTATAGTTGATCTGCAGTAGTATAATATATTTCTCATTAAATAATAGCATTTGCAAGTAACATGTTCTATTTATCAAGAACTAATTTCAAGTCTTTTCTACCCATAGCTTTGGATTATAATATATATTATAGGCCTCTATTGAACCACCATGGCCAAGTTATCATAATGCTCTCTTTTTCTGTCCAAACCTCTACTATATCTGAAAGCACTTGAAACTTACAAAACCTATTTAGCAAGACATCAATCATGTACTGCTAAAGCTCTAAAGACAAATTCTATTTAAATACCAGATAAAATGAAAAATAAAACTCATTTAACACAGGTAAAGCTTTACTTCAAAAGTTTAAACTAGTAAAAATAGATTAGGTTCTTTAAACCCTATGGGTAATTTAAAAGATGGAAAACAGTTTTCACTTGAATTTTTATATATGCAAAAAAAAATAAGGTGGGTGTAAATAATCCTAAAGTTTGAGTTTAATATAGTGACTAGCTTGGCCAAACCTAGTTAAACTAGACCAAGAGCCCTTAGCAAGAACTGGCTAGTATATTTTCACTTTATATATAGAGTCTGCATATCTATCTTCAATTATAGATCTTCTAATTATTCCCAGCTCTGAAATTTCTTCCATAGATAGTAGTATTCAGAAAGGACTATTATACACTTAAAGAAAATCAATACTATTCTGGTATATACTTACTATCCAAAAGGTCAAGTAGAATAAACTATGCATATACTAAAGATGAATATGAAATTACACCTCACATATAGCGACAGCTGCTTCATGTGAATTCTACAAAAGACAATAGCAGGAAAATATTAATTATATTCTTTAAATGCACCCAGGAATATTCTAATGTACAACTAGTTGATACTGCGCAAGCTTAGATAGATCCTCATATATCAATGTCTATTTTTCTCTACAATGCAGAGGCCAAACTATAACAAAGTACGTATCAGCAGGTTTAGTTTGAGCCCTAGATTCTATATATATCATCAGACTTGAGGGAACAAATGAATTAAAAGCAACAGAAGTAAAATAATCCAAGTTTGATAAGATATCTATTAATAACACTCATGCCTATGATAGTAATACTAGTTGTTGAATTATTACATAGCTTATAGTAGCTTAATAGACACATATATAGTATTAATAGATTGGTATTGAACTATAGAATCTATATTTGTGTTAGAATTAGAAAAGAGAGTTAACTACAAGTACAGAATTGTTGGTTAATGAAAAATCTATTAATAACACTTACATCTATGGTACTTTAGAGGCTCATCCAAATGTTTAAAACTGCATCCATCCCTTGCAAAGCTCTTTTGGCTATAAAAAGCACTCTATCTGCTTTGTAATTATATCTAGAAACCAAATATACATTTAGCTTTCTAAAATCCCTGAAAAAAAAAAATGCAAATGACAAAATACATATCTGATGAGCAGATAGTGAGTTTTTCCTGCTTTTAAATTGATAGATAATGAGATAAGATTTAAGATACAGATAAGATAAGCCGATAAGATAAGCCGATAAGATAAGCCAATAAGATAAGCCGATAAGATATACAATTAGATAAGCAGTAAGATATAGATAAGATAAAATAATTAGATATGATAAAGTAGATTAGATTAAATATTAATATTAATTATATATAAGCATTAATTAGATGTAAAATTTTGTCCAATATTATTTGTCTAGACATTACAGCCAACTAGATACAAAGACATGACAATATAGATAATCTGAAGTGAACTCTTGGGGCAACTGTTGGGGAAATTGTTAGGGTAATTCTTTGGGCAACTATTGGGGAAACTGTTGAGGAAATTGTTAAGGCAATTCTTGGGGCAACTCTTGGAGAAACTGTTGGGGCAACTGTTGAGGAAATTGTTGAGGCAACTCTTGGAGAAACTGTTGAGACAACTCTTGGGGAAACTCTTGGGGCAACTGTTGAGGAAATTGTTGAGGCAACTCTTGGAGAAACTGTTGAGGCAACTCTTGGGGAAACTCTTGGGGCAACTGTTGAGGAAATTGTTGAGGCAACTGTTGAGGAAACTGTTGGAGAAATTGTTTAGTCAACTATTAGAGAAATTGTTGAGAAAACTGTCTATTCAATTGTTTGGAAAATTGTTTCTCGGAAAATTCTTTAAAAAACTAATGAAAAACTCTGTCCTATATCTGTGTTTGATAGATATTTGTTCTAAAGATACTTGACTTGTTTACCAAACAATTGCTAAATCATTGCTAGTACAATTGCCCTAAGAATTGCCCAAACAAAGAGTTGCCCAACAATTACCCTAACAATTGCATGAAGAGTTGCTTGAAGAGTTTCTTGAAGAGTTTCCTCCAAGAGTTGCCTGAGGAAATTCTTGCAGGAAACTCCTGCAAGAATTTCCTACAAGAGTTGCCTGAAAGAATTTCCTGCAAGAGTTTCCTGGAAGAATTTCCTAGAAGAATTTCCTGCAAGAGTTTCCTGTAAGAGTTGCCTGCAAGAATTTCCTGTAAGAGTTGCCTGAAAGAATTTCCTGGAAGAGTTTTCTGGAAGAATTTCCTGAGGACATTCCTAAACAGTTTCCTGCAAAAGTTGCCTTAGGAATTTCCTGAGGAATTTTCTACAAGAATTTCCCAAAGAATTTTCTGAATAGTTTTCTGAATAGTTTCCTGAAAGAGTTTTCTGCAAGAATTTCCTAAAGAATAGAGTTTCCTGAACAGTTTCCTGGAAGAATTTTCTGCACAGTTTCCTAGAAGAATTTCCCACACAGTTTCCTGAAGAATTTTCCAAAGAATTTCCTAAACAGTTTTCTGAATAGTTGATACTCAACTTGAAATTTCACATATAATTTCCTGAAAAGAATTTCTCTAAACAGTTTCCTACAAGAATTTCCTAATCAACTTTCTGCAAAAGCTTGTTTTTCTGCTCTATGCTACAAACATTTATCCCAACAATTGCCCCAACAATCACCAGAAGAATTGCCCCAACAATTGCCCCAACAATCGCCAGAAGAATTGCCCCAACAATTGCCAGCAGAGTTGCCAGAAGAGTTGCCAGGATAGTGTGACGTGACAGAAAATATTCATTTTAAACACAGGAAACAGTTGCCAGAAATTCTCTCAAAAGAAACAGTTTTACTCCAGGAAACTCTCCTAAAAACTGTTTCCTAGGGCCTCCAAGGCTAATAGTTCAACATGCAAAAATTAGCCTTAGAGGCCCCCCAAAAGGGTGTCCTGAAGTGGTCATTATCAGCAGGTGGGAGTGAGGTAGAAGAGCGATGACTTGCATTTCCAGCGAATTCAGTCACTCCTGATGAAGATGTGGAGTCTGTGGAGGCAGCTGCAGCTGCAGCCTTCGCTTTTCGCACTTTTGGTGGCTTATTGGCCCAGATAGTGCGCTTGTTGGTTGCATACTCTGCTCCTCGCTTGTATGCATCGCAATCCTTGATTCCATGCACTGGGTCATTGCAGAAGATACAGGGACGCTTCCCAGAGTCAGAGGAAGCAGCCAGAGCACTCCCAACTAATATAGCATCATTTGCACGTCGTTTGTATTGTATATCCTCTGTAACAAATGCAGCTTGAAGAGTAGACTTGGAGAGGGAGTCCTTGAGCAGTAGAGATGACACAAATGCACTGTATTCATCAGGGAGTACCCTAATGAGTGCCATGCAAGCCAACTCCTCATCCAGCTTCTCCAGAGTGAAATCCTTCGGTCTGAGGTCCCTAATTTGCTGCAGAGCAGTGTCAACTCGATTGAGAAGGGCCTGCAGTGATTCCTCCTCTAATTTGTGAATGGAGAATAGGTCATCATAGGCATTGAACCTAGAACCTGGCTTCTTCTGCAAATGGATGTCCTCCAAAGCCTTCCACATTGCCACTGGATTGTCCCTGATTCCATTGAAATGCACTCTCTGTGGTGCCTCCACCATCAAGAACAGTATTCCAGCTGCCTTGTCTGCTTTCTGCTCCCAAATCTCCACTTTTTCGAGGTCTGAGTTGGTGGATGAGGTTGAAATTCTGGGCTTAACTTGCTTAGCAGACACTATGTGCCACAGGCCAGTTGCATGGAACCAGGCCTCCATTTCACCATTCCAGGTGCCATAGTTGGTGTCAGAAAGTTTTTGGAAGGTAGGAGTGGAGTTGGTGTTCATAGTGGGCAGAATGAGGCTGAAAAGGCGAAAAGGCGAAAAGGCAAAGTAGTAGAGATGACACTTTATAGGAATAAGTGTTGATTGTGAATGACGAGGTGATCGAATGAGGATGCAATGAAGCAGGCATGTCAAGGGTGTGACCTGTAACAGATAGTCCACGTTACAAAGAATGCGGCAAGGGCGTAGGCAAGGAAATGCGCAAAGATGAACGAAGTGCTGATCTCACTGAGTTGAGATGCAAGACAATCTTCAATGCATCCTTCTTTCCCACAGACCACCACCATCGCAAAATGTCGATACCTCGCAAAACCGCAATTTCTCTCAACAACCTGCGATCTGGTCCTTGGATAGCTGTTTACAGTTATTCGAGTGTGTACACACCTTTAGTGCAAGTCGATGGCCGAGCGATCATCATCATCCATGCCCAAGCGCCCCTCCCTTTCTGCCTCTGGTGGGCATATTCCACCCATTGGAGCTTCGAGCACCAAATCCCCAACCCCTGAGGGTTCTTCATCCTCTCGATCTGTTCGAGAGAGATATGCTTCATCCACCCCTGCTCCTCGCAAGCAGGAGGAGGCTGAGTCCTGGTCAGTGATGCACTTGCGGGCCACTACTCCCATTGCTTCGAGGGCTTCGTCCCCTGATGTTTCCATGGGGGAGGATGATGATACCGTTCGCTTTCCTCTCCCAAGCACCTCTCCAGAGCCGCAGCCTACTGCCCTTTCCCTCACAGGATCGGAGGGGGACTGGGTTGCTGTGGCGGAGTCTCTGAAGACCATTGGTTCATTTATGATGACCAATGGCCCTTCTACTTTATCAGGGGCAGACTGCCCTGATTATGCTGGCCTCTTCACTAGGATTGTGAACTCAGTCACTACTTCCCCTTGGGCCAAGGAGTCCACGGGTGTCAGCGCATGAGCGCCGTCTCTTAGATGGTCAATTGTTCGTAACCTTATTGATTCTGATAGTTCCCTAGCAGACCTCATGTATCAAGACCTAGCGAAGACCCGAGGGGAAGCTTCTGCTCCCCCTCCTGAGCCCTCATCTTCCCAGACTGCCCCTCCAAAGCAGACTGGCCACCCAGCAGACCCTGAGGAGCCCCCCAAGGCTCCCGCTCCTGCCCCTTCTCATGCTAAGCTTCAGCCTCGCAAACAAAAGGCTAAGCTGGTCCAATACCAGAGGCTGCCCCCTCCAGGGCCCCCTCCCATTCCTCTCTCCTCCCATCCCAAGTGCTCCTTCACCTCGAAACTCCGGACACCAGTTCTGGGGTCCTCGACCCATGGGTCGCTTACTAATCGCTATTTTGAGCATGCAGTCGCTCAAATGGCACCACAAACCTGGACCCAGGCTGCTTCAGGCCTGGGCCCAGACCCTCTCAGGGCCCATTTAGACCCTCTACCCCAGCCAAGTCTAAAGGGCTGGACTATGTTACAGCAGGCCTGACGTGCCGCCAAGTTCTCATGGTGTTCAATGACCATGCGCCAATGAATGTCATACTTGCCACGCTGGTTGATGAGATCAACTGGATGATGGCCCTCGATCGATTCGACATTCAGATCACTTCTGTGGAGCCCGCCTATCACAGGTGGGCCCTGCACACCAATCACGTACCCATGACTGATGAGCTTATGCTCCTTCGGGGTGCAATCTATAATGTTGTCCAAGGCACCTCCGATGCTAATAAGGAGATGACGCCTTGGGTTGGACTTCTGATGTCCAAAGCCTTCCTGAAGGTTTTGGATGTCCCCTATTATATGGATGTCTTCCAGAGGACTCCCACCACCATCGCCGACATTGAGAGAGTGCTCGAAAGGGCCCCCCTCTTCTCGGGCGTTCCTTTTGCGGGGCATGCATGCCTCGTACGTCAATCGGCAAAGAGCTCTAAGTTCGACTGCTACTTTGAGATCTGGGACTCCCAGACTGGACGGACTGCGAAGATGCTTATCAACAAAGCTTTTTGCTACAAGGACGAGCTGCTTTATGTAAAGCCAGCCACCGCCCGATGAGGTGTCCCCATGTGCCAGCACTGCCAGTGTTGGGGCCACCTCACCAAGGATTGTAGGGCCCACCAGCACCGCTGTGCACGGTGTGGTGGGCCCCATGCCACTGACGAGCATCGCGCCCTCGTGCCTTGCTGTAACCGGCCCCTGCCGGACTCGGACGGTATGCGCCACCCCACCCCAGCGGGTGAGCCATGCCCCCACAAGGCCTGCTGCCCCAACTGTCAGGGCGAGCACCCTGCCACAGGATGCAACTGCAAGTTCTGGGAACACCACTTCGATCATGACTGGATCATTGCCAAATACCGAGAGGTACATGATAGATGCGCCCTCTGGACCTTGATGTCTAACATCCCTCCTCTAGCTCGATAATGAGAAGAAAGGAGGACATTAGAATTATTTCGTACAATTGTAACCAGAATTATGGTCATATCGATGTACTTCTAGACCATCTAAAAGACTCTTTTGATGTTATTTTCTTGCAAGAGCCACCTTGGCGTGAGATACGACATGCCCTGTCTTCGACAGATCCCAAAGGTGAGGCAGTTATTGGTGCACCAAACCACCCTGATTGGAAGGTTATGGTTCAGCCTGATCCCACTGGGCTCCGGCCACGCATTCTGACCTATGTTTCGACAAGGCTGAACCCCTGGCGCCCTGCCATGTGACGTGATCTTATAGATCACCATGATATCATGGCGGTTTCTCTGTTTACTGGGGACACCATTTTAATTTACTGAATGTGTATTCGGATGATAAGCACACAGCTATCGACTTTCTCACTGAGCAGGCCGACTTTCTTCCAATGTTTCATTACATGGGGGGTGACTTCAACTGTCATTCGAACAAGTGGACCCTGGTGTCCTGCATCATCGAATGACAGCCAATAACCTGCTGAACACGGCAGCCATGCTGGGATTGATGCTCTCTCTCCCAGTCAATCCGGGTCCCACTCACATCCCTGGCAACCCATCACTACGAGGGTCGGTTATCGACCTCATTTTCGTTCAACCTACCGAGGAGCTGTCTGCAGGCACTTGGCAAGGAGAACTATGGTGGGGCCATCAGACCATGTTCCGCTGGCCTGCTCTATTCCTGTTGCTCCAGTGGCAGCAACTGTTCCACTGCGCTCACTGCCACCAGATCAATTGGATGACTTCATGTTGTCCATCATTGAGAAGCTCAAAGGTATTGATGCCTTGGTGCCTATCATCACCCCAGATCAGGTGGAGGCTGTGTCTTCGGATGTGGCTTCTGCTTTCTCGGATGCTTGGCAAAGTATTCCAAGATGATTCGTATTTCCCCTCACTCCCGTCCTTGGTGGGACGACTCTTGTGAGGATTCCTTCGATGCTTATCAGCGGGATAACTCTCGCGATAACCATAAAATTTTCCACAAGCTGTCAAAGCTGCTAAGCGCAAGTTCTTTGATGAGCGCATCAATGAAGTTGCCACTACCAACAAGCGCCCCTGGGATCTTATGAATTGGATCCAGCAGTGCAAGTTACCACCTCCGAGGCTATCCAATTCAACGGACAGCCTGCCATGATATGCCCTCCCTCTGGGATGCCCTTCATGGCACATACAATCGGCCTCTGACCGAACGTATGACATTAGTGGTCTCACCTCTCTTCCCATATGGAAGTGCGAGAGTGGACCACATTTTCACTGTTAGAATTGAGGGAGGCCTTGGCATCCTGCTCTAACAACTCAGTGCCGGGTCCTGATCATATTAAGTGGTCACACCTTAAGGCAATTATTCATGACGAACACTGTCTTCAGGTGTTCATGCAGTTAGCTAATGCCTGCCTTCGGGTTGGGTATTGGCTGACTCACTTTAAGGAGTCCTTGTCGGTGATTATTCCGAAGCCGAACAAGCCCTCATATTCCACGCCTAAGGGTTCAGGCCCATTGTGCTCCTGAACACCCTTGGCACATTGGTTGAAAAATGCTTTCCAACCGTATTCAATTCGATGCTGTTAAGCACGATATCTTTCACCCTAATCAACTCGGTGGTGTGCATCAGCGCTCCACTGAGGATGCGGGCTTGCTCCTATGCACCTGGTGCATGCAGGGTGGGCTCGCGCTTAAAGACCAGTGTCATCGCCTTCGACGTGGCACAGTTCTTCCCTTCCCTCAATCACGAAGTGCTGATTGTGATCCTCAGGAAGCAGGGCTTCCCTCCTAATGTGGTGGAATTCTTTTCATCATACCTGGTCGGCTGTTCCACATCTTACGCATGGAACAGTTTTCAATCTGACCCCCGACAGGCTGACGTCAGGGGTGGGGCAGGGCTCTGCTCTGTCCCCAGTACTCTCAGCACTCTTTCTCGCACCAGTGCTGAAGCTTTTCATGCAGAATGTATCGGTCTCCGACACCACTCTGCTCTCCTATGTCGATGATGGCACACTCATTTGCAGTCAAAGACACTCGATGCCAACTGCATAGCCCTGAAGAGGTCCTATGCGGTAATCTTCGAACTCTTCACAAAGTTTGCCCTCGCTCTTGAGCACAACAAGACAGAGTTATTCCATTTTGATCGGTCTCATTCTGAGTTCAATCTGTCCATGGATCTAGGGTATGCTCCCTATACTTGTGACAAACATCTGACGCCAAGCCATTTTGGCAGTACTTGGGTTTCTTCTTTGACTGGAAGTTGACATTTCATGAACATGTCCGGTACTACTCCACCAAGTCCTTCACCACCGTTAAGGCGATGTGGATGCTTGGTAACTCATCTAGGGGCTTACGCCCATGCAAAAGTGTCTGCTTTACAGGTCTTGTGTGTTGCCTATTGCAACATAGGCCTCCGGCTGTGGTTCTTCCAAGGTGCTAAATGCCAGGGGACCATCAAACTCTGACCAGCATGCAGAGGCATGCTGCACTCTGGATTACCGGTGCATTCCGCACTTCCCCTATGGGAGGGATCGAAGCCCTCGCTGGCCTGGTCCCTATCACTTAGTCTTGAAACGTGCTGCTGCAGTAGGTGTTCTGCATATGGCGGCCCTCTCGGACACTCATCCAGTGTGCTCCCTTCTAAGTGCACCCTTTTCCAAAGGAGTGAGTCCTCACCCTCGCTCTGCTGCTTTTATGACGGCCCCACAATGCGCTAAGGTGCGGGGTACTGTTATGGATGTGATGACATGCTCCATGTAGTCAGCGAGCCTCTGGAGCCCTTTGCTCCAGAAGCTCGTCCCGGCGGGCGATTCCTTGAGTTACATCAGGGAATTCGCTTGATACTACTCCAGCACCCAAGGATAAAGTTGGGCTCGGCGTGAATGGTTAGACCACTTCTGGGAAGCCTCGAAGCGGGAACCGTCTACTCTGGTTTGTGTCAGTGATGGAGTCGCCCCACTGACTGGAACAAGCAGGCTATTGCAGCTTCGCTTGTATTTGCCAAGGTTCGAGGTGCATGCATCTCGCTACACAGCTGGGAGTGCTCTGGCAGAGGATGCTGAGCTTTACTCTCTATGTACTGCAATTGTCCGGGCCTGTGCCATGGATAATTGTGACTACATTGTTATCATGTCAGACTCCACTAAGGCTTTGGGGAGTCTGCTTGATGCCTCCGTGCATTCTGGCCAAGCTCATTCCTTGGCTGTTATCGCGCCCTTACAGAGTGGTGGACCAGAGGTCCTGGCCGCCACATCTCCTTCATCATGTCCCATCTTCTTTGAGTGGGGCATACACTGTCAGGCTCACCTCATGGTGACTGAGCTTTCTGTAGCGTGGGGCCTAACATGCCACACTCACTTGCGTCACTGCGCAAAGCAGCTGATGATAATCCGGGGAAGGCTGGCAAGAGTTGTTCCAGCAACCTTCGTATCAGGGCGACAATTTTTGTCACTCACCGACCTCGACGGGGGTCGACTCGAACCACGGGCCAAACGAGGTGGTCCCTGGCTTCAAGCTGCAGGTGGTGACTTGACTCTCTTTACGAGGTCACTCGTGCCATCACAACCATGCTCCCATTGGGGAGTATTACTCTCGATTCAACATCCCTGAATCCACCAGTTGCGAGTGCGGCCACCATACCCAAACTCATGATCACCTATTCGAACGTGTCCCCAGCACGATCGTCAGACTATCCAGTCTCTGGATCAGCTCGTTCCTTTTTGAAGGCTAACCCTACAGCATTTGCCTTCAACCGCCCCCTCGGGGTGTCGGATAACTTGGTTGGGCAAGTTAGGTGTTGTCCTGTTGGCTGGATTCGTCAGTCTGGGTGTGCTCAGAACAGAGTCCTAATACTTGGCGGGCTCGGCCTTGCTGGGTTGAGGGTGGGGGTCTGGGTTCTGGAGCTTCGGCGCTATCGACAGACAAGTGTGCCCCCCACTTCGGCGACCCGAAATGGTCTGCCTTCAGTGGCTAACACAGTATGCGCACATCCTGGGCTGTAGGGTTTGGCTGGTGGGCCCCCTTCCGGTGCCCCTCCATTACTTTGTTGGACCCCTCCCTTTGGTCGGGGCATCAACGAGAGTACGGGCCCACTGTTTTGTGGTCCTAAGTTGGCCCGCAAGAGCCAGTCTCACACTAGGCATAGTTTAATGGTAGATTACTTGGGTGTATGTATATCTGCGACCGGACTGCTTTCACGCACCGGTATATAAATCCTTGATTAAAAAAAAAAAAAAAAAAAAAAAAAAAAAGACAATCTTCAATGATAACTCGAGGACCAGCAGTTGGAATGATGTGAAACGAGGCAACGTGAATAGCAGTAATACCAGTACTCAGTATGTGAAGTTGTGAATGTGTGCGAGAATGAATGGGCACATTGTGAAGCGAAGTTGAATTGAGTCCTAATTGGTCAAATTGAAGAAACACAGTTTGCACGTTTGTCCGGGTAGCTACCTGCGTATAACTGCATAGGCGTGGCCGGGAACGTGTATGCATGTGTGTATCTAAGTTGCGAAGCGGCAATCTGCTAGAGTGCAAAGGAAATGAATAAAGTTGATTCCTGCAGTCTCAGATGCCAGGGCCCATAACCTGTTAGAAGGACTGAAGTCCAGAGTTAAGAACTATCTAAATACAAGGAGAAACTATGTACTACTCACCTGAAGTCCAGAGTTAAGAACTAAGGACTTCAGGAGGACTTAGCTACAATGTAACTACTCTGTGACATGTAACATATCATGTGAGAGTCACTCTAGCAACTCTTCATCCACCCCACGGGTTGAGGACCCCGGAACTGGTGTCTGGAGTTTCGAGGTGAAGGAGTGCTTGGGATGGGAGGAGAGGGGAATGGGAGGGGGCCCTGGAGGGGGCAGCCTCTGGTATTGGACCAGCTTAGCCTTCTGTTTACGAGGCTGAAGCTTGGCATGAGTGGGAGCCTTGGGAGGCTCTGCAGGGTCCGCTGGAGGGCCAGTCTGCTTCGGAGGGGCAGACTGGGAAGATGAAGGCTCAGGAGGGGGAGCAGAAGCTTCCCCTCAAGTCTTCGCTAGGTCTCGATACATGAGGTCTGCTAGGGAACTATCAGAATCGATAAGGTTACAGACGATTGACCATCTAAGAGACGGTGATCATGCACTGACACCTGTGGCCTCTTTGGCCCAGGGGGAAGTAGTGACCGAGTTCACTATCCTAGTGAAAAGGCCAGCATAATCAGGGTGATCTGCCCCTGATAGAGTAGAAGGGCCATTGGACATCATAAATGAACCAATGGTCTTCAGAGACTCCACCACAGCAACCCAGTCCCCCTCCAATCCTGTGAGAGAAAGGGCAGTAGGCTGCGGCTCTGGAGAGATGCTTGTGAGAGGAAAATGAACGGTATCATCCTCCTCCCCTATGGAAACATCAGGGGACGAAGCCCTCGAAGCAATGGGAGTAGTGGCCCGTGAGTGTATTGCTGACCGAGACTCAGCCTCCTCCCACTCGCGAGGAGCAGGGGTGGATGAAGAGTTGCTAGAGTGACTCTCACATGATATGTTACATGTCACAGAGTAGTTACATTGTAGCTAAGTCCTCCTGAAGTCCTTAGTTCTTAACTCTGGACTTCAGGTGAGTAGTACATAGTTTCTCTCGACCTGCTCACTGAGCAGGCCGACTTTCTTCCAATGTTTCACTACATGGGGGGCAACTTCAACTGTCATGCAAATAAGTGGGACCCTGGTGTCCTGCATCATCGGACGACAGCCAATAACCTGCTGAACACAGCAGCTATGCTGGGATTGATGCTTTCTCTCCCAGTCAATCCGGGTCCCACCCACATCCCTGGCAACCCATCACTACGAGAGTCGGTCATCGACCTCATCTTCGTTCAACCTACCGAGGAGTTGTCTGCAGGCACTCGGCGAGGGGAACTTTGGCGCGGGCCATCAGACCATGTTCCACTGGCTTGCTCTATTTCTGTTGCTCCGGTGGCAGCAACTGTTCCGATGTGCTCACTGCCACTGGATCAATTGGATGACTTCGTGTTGTCCATCATTGAGAAGCTCAAGGGCATTGATCCCTTGGCGCCAATCGACTTCCTGGATCAGGTGGAGGCTGTGTCTTCGGATGTGGCTTCTGCCTTCTCGGATGCTTGGCGAAAGTATTCCAAGATGATTCATATTTCCCCTCACTCCCGTCCTTGGTGGGACGATTCCTGTGAGGACTCTTTCGATGCTTATCAGCGGGATAACTCTCGTGATAACCACAAGATTTTCCACAGAGCCGTTAAAGCTGCCAAATGCAAGTTCTTTGATGAATGCATCACTGAAGTTGCGACTACCAACAAGCATCCCTGGGATCTTATGAACTGGATCCAGCAGCGCAAGTTACCACCCTCCGAGGCTATCCAATTCAACGGACAGCCCTGCCATGATATGCCCTCCCTTTGGGACGCCCTTCATGGCACATACAACTCGGCCTCTGACCGAACGTACGACATTAGTGGTCTCACCTCCCTTCCTGATATGGAAGTACGAGAGTGGACTGCCTTTTCACTGTTGGAATTGAGGGAGGCCTTGGCATCCTGCTCCAACAACTCGGCGCCGGGTCCTGATCATATCAAGTGGTCACACCTTAAGGCAATTATTCACGACGAACACTGTCTTCAGGTGTTCGTGCAGTTGGCTAATGCCTGCCTTCGGGTTGGGTATTGGCCAACTCATTTCAAGGAGTCCTTGTCAGTTATTATTCCTAAACCGAACAAGCCCTCATATTCCACGCCTAAGGCATTCAGACCTATTGTACTTCTGAACACCCTTGGCAAGTTGGTTGAAAAGATGCTTTCCAACCACATTCAATTCGATGCTGTCAAGCACGACATCTTTCACCCTAACCAACTCAGCAGTGTGCATCAGTGCTCCACCGAGGATGTGGGCTTGCTCCTCATGCACCTGGTGCATGCAGGGTGGGCTCGCGGCTTAAAGACCAGTGTCATCGCCTTCGACGTGGCACAGTTCTTCCCTTCCCTCAATCATGAAGTACTGATTGTGATCCTCAGGAAGCAGGGCTTCCCTCCTAACGTGGTGGAATTCTTTTCATCATACCTGGTCAGCCGTTCCACGTCGTATGCCTGGAACAGTTTTCAATCTGACCCCTGACAAGCTGATGTCGGGGTGGGGCAGGGCTCTGCTTTGTCCCTGGTACTTTCGGCACTCTTCCTTGCACCAGTGCTGAAGCTCTTCATGCAGAATGAGTCGGTCTCTGATACCACTCTGCTCTCCTATGTCAATGACGGCACCCTCATTGTGCAGTCAAAGACCCTTGACGCCAACTGCTTAGCCTTGAAGAGGTCCTATGCAGTGATTTTCGAACTCTTCACAAAGTTCGCCCTCGCTCTTGAGCACGACAAGACAGAGTTATTCCATTTTGATCATTCTCACTCGGAGTTCAATCCGTCCATGGATCTGGGGTATGCTCCCTACACCCGTGACAAGCGTCTGACGCCCAAGCCATTTTGGCGGTACTTGGGTTTCTTCTTCGACTGGAAACTGACATTTCATGAACATGTCCGGTATTACTCCACCAAGTCCTTCACCACCATTAAGGCGATGCGGATGCTTGGTAACTCATCTAGGGGGCTTATGCCCATGCAAAAGCGTCTGCTTTACAGGTCTTGTGTGCTGCCTATCGCGACATATGGCCTTCGCTTGTGGTTCTTCCAAGGCGCTAAGTGCCAGGGAACCATTAAACTACTGACCAGCATGCAACGTCATGCTGCGCTCTGGATTACTGGTGCATTCTGCACCTCACCGACTGGTGGGATTGAGGCCCTTGCTGGCCTGGTCCCTATCAACTTAGTCCTGAAACGTGCTGCCACAGTAGGTGTTCTGCGCATGGCGGCCCTCTCGGACACTCATCCGGTGCGCTCCCTTCTGAGTGCGCCCTTTTCCAAAGGAGCGACTCCTCACCCTCGCTCTGCTGCTTTTATGACTGCCCCGCAATGCACTAAGGTGCAGGGTACTGTTATGGATGTCAATGACATGCTCCATGTAGTCAGTGAGCCGCTGGAGCCCTTTGCTCCAGAGGCTCGTCCAGGTGGGCGATTCCTTGAGTTACATCATGGAATTCGCGTTGATATCACTCCGGCGCCCAAGGATAAGGTTGGGCTCCGGCGCGAATGGTTAGACCACTTCTGGGAGGCCTCGAAGCAGGAACCGTCCACTCTGATCTGTGTCAGCGATGGTAGTCACCCCACTGACTGGAACAAGCAGGCTATTGCAGCTTCGCTTGTCTTTTGCCAGGGAGTTGAGGTGCATGCATCTCGCTATGTGGCTGGGAGTGCTCTTGCAGAGGATGCGGAGCTCTATTCCCTTCGTACTGCAATTGTCCGGGCTTGTGCCATGGACAACTGTGACTACATTGTTATCTTGTCGGACTCCACCAAGGCTTTGGGGAGTCTGCTTGATGCCTCCGTGCATTCCGGCCAGGGTCATTCCTTGGCTGTGATCCGCGCCCTTACAGAGTGGTGGACCAGGGGCCCTGGCCGCCACATCTCCCTTCATCATGTCCCATCTTCCCTGAAGTGGGGCATACACTATCAAGCTCATCTTATGGCGACTGAGCTCTCTGTAGCGGTGGGGCCTAACACGCCACACTCACTTGCATCGTTGCGCAAAGCAGCTGACGATAATCCTGGGGAAGGCTGGCAAGAGTTGTTCCAGCAACCTTCGTATTCAGGGCGACAATTTTTGTCACTCACCGACCTCAACGGGGGTCGACTCGAACCACGGGCCAAACGAGGCGGTCCCTGGCTTCAAGCTGCAGGCGGTGACCTGACTCTCTTTACAAGGGTCACTTGCGCCATCACCAACCATGCTCCCATCGGGGAGTATTATTCTCGATTCAATATCCCTGAATCTACCAGTTGCGAATGCGGCTTCCATACCCAATCTCGCGACCACTTATTCCGGACGTGTCCGCAGCACGACCGTCATGACTATCCAGTTCGTCTGGATCAGCTCGTATCTTTTTTGAAGGCTAACCCCACGGCATTCACCTTCAACCGCCCCCCTCGGGGTGTCGGATAACTTGGTTGGGCAAGGTAGGCGCTGTTCCTGCTGGCTGGATTTGGCAGTTTGGGGTGCGCTCAGAACAGAGTCCTAATACTTGGCAGGCTTCGGCTTTGCTGAGTTGAGGGTGGGGGCTTTGGTTCTGGAGCTTCGGCGCTATCGACAGACCTTGTAGCCCCCTGCTTCGGCGACCCGAAATGGTCTGCCTTCAGTGGCTAACACAGTATGCATGCATCCTGGGCTGTCGGGTTTGGCTGGCGGGCCCCCTTCTGGTGCCCTTCTGTTACTTTGTTGGACCCCTTCCTTCGGTCAGGGCATCAACGAGAGTATGGGCCCATTGTTTTATGGTCCTAAGTTGGCCTGCGAGAGCCAGTCTCGCACTAGGCATAGTTTAACGGTAGATTACTTGGGTGTATGTACATCTGCGACCGGACTGCTTTCGCTCACCGGTATATAAATCCTTGATTTAAAAAAAAAAAAAATGTAGAACTGCCAGCCTTTGTATCCAGTAGGGTAGCCCACAAAGATGCACTTCTCCATATGAGGTCCAAGAGGGGTTCGCTTGTCCTTCTGAATAAAGACATAGGCTAAGCATCCCCAAACTCTGAAATGGGAAATGTCTGGTTTCTGTGGTTCCAGGCTTCATAAGGTGTTGAATCTGATAGAGTGGATGTAGGGATGCGATTCCAGACATGTATCATTGTTGCGAGTGCATAGGCCCAGAACCAAAGGGGCAGGCCAGCTTCAAAGAGCATTGCTGAGATATCATCAGACATAGTTCTGTTTGCTCTCTCTGCTACTCCATTCTGTTGTGGCCTATTCCTGGTGCTGTGTCGCCTAATTATCCCACAACTGTCTGTAAATGCGATAAACTCCTTAGACATGTATTCCCCAGCTTTATCGTCCTGTAATGCTTTGATTTTTGCATCCAATTGGTTCTCTGCCCATGCTTTGAACTGTTTGAAGGCTGTAAATGTTTCGCTCTTTCACTTTAGAAGGTAGGCAGCTCGGAGTGAAGTGCAGTCATCAATATAAGTGACCCAGTATCTATAGCCCTCAGGAGTTGGAGTACGAATGGGGCCATGCAGATCTGAGTGTACAAGCTCTAGAGGCTTGGTAGCTCTGCTGGGTGAAGTTGGGAAAGGATTGGAACGCATCTTGCCTGCTAAACAAGGCTCACAAACTAAGTCAGGCTTTTCCTTCAAATCCAGAGTCATTCCAGTCACCAGACCATTTCTGTGCATCTTAGAGATGTCTGCATGATTGTGGTGACAACAGCGACGATGCCAGAGTGTAGGAGTAAGTGGTAGCGTCGAAACCCAGTGTGCAGACTCTTGACTAAGTGCGGTGCGTCCTCCCAGAATTGCAGAGTTGTTGGACTTCAAGGGAGCACAGAATAGGGTCTCATTTCGCAGATTGAAGGCCATTTGCTCTGAATTGATGTGAATCTCAAAGCCCTTTACTCTGACAAGGTATAGGCATGAGAGAAGGTTTGATTGAAGTGCTGGTACATGAAGGACTCTAGAAAACTCTACTGGATGCATTGCCTGACCTCTAATAACTGGGTGAAACACCACAGTTCCAATTCCTGCTGAACTAACAATGCTGCCATCTGCTAACTTCACCCCAGTGCGAAAGGGAATGTAATTGCGCATCCAATGACGATGTGGGGTCATATGAGATGTGGCACCTGTGTCTGCAGTCCAGTCATTATCAGCAGGTGGGAGTGAGGTAGAAGAGCGATGACTTGCATTTCCAGCGAATTCAGTCACTCCTGATGAAGATATGGAGTCTGTGGAGGCAGCTGCAGCTGCAGCCTTCGCTTTTCGCACTTTTGGTGGCTTATTGGCCCAGATAGTGCGCTTGTTGGTTGCATACTCTGCTCCTCGCTTGTATGCATCGCAATCCTTGATTCCATGTGCTGGGTCATTGCAGAAGATACAGGGACGCTTCCCAGAGTCAGAGGAAGCAGCCAGAGCGCTCCCAACTGATATAGCATCATTTGCATGTCGTTTGCATTGTATATCCTCTGTAACAAATGCAGCTTGAAGAGTAGACTTGGAGAGGGAGTCCTTGAGCAGTAGAGATGACACAAATGCGCTGTATTCATCAGGGAGCACCCTAATGAGTGCCATGCAAGCCAACTCCTCATCCAGCTTCTCCAGAGTGAAATCCTTTGGTCTGAGGTCCCTAATTTGCTGCAGAGCAGTGTCAACTCGATTGAGAAGGGCCTGCAGTGATTCCTCCTCTAATTTGCGAATGGAGAATAGGTCATCATAGGCATTGAACCTAGAACCTGGCTTCTTCTGCAAATGGATGTCCTCCAAAGCCTTCCACATTGCCACTGGATCGTCCTGATTCCATTGAAATGCACCCTCTGTGGTGCCTCCACCATCAAGAACAGTATCCAGCTGCCTTGTCTGCTTTCTGCTCCCAAATCTCCACTTTTTCAAGGTCTGAGTCGGTGGGTGAGGTTGAAATTCTGGGCTTAGCTTGCTTAGCAGACACTATGCGCCACAGGCCAGTTGCACGGAACCAGGCCTCCATTTCACCGTTCCAGGTGCCATAGTTGGTGTCAGAGAGTTTGTGGAAGGTAGGAGTGGAGTTGGTGTTCATAGTGGGCAGAATGAGGCTGAAAAGGCGAAAAGGCAAAGTAGTAGAGTTGACACTTTATAGGAATAAGTGTTGATTGTGAATGACGAGGTGATCGAATGAGGATGCAATGAAGCAGGCACGTCAAGGTGTGACCGTAACAGATAGTCCACGTTGCAAAGAATGCGGCAAGAGCGTAGGCGAGGAAATGCGCAAAGATGAACGAAGTGCTGATCTCACTGAGTTGAGATGCAAGACAATCTTCGATGATAACTCGAGGACCAGCAGTTGGAACGATGTGAAACGAGGCAACGTGAATAGCGGTAATACCAGTACTCAGTATGCGAAGTTGTGAATGTGTGCGAGAACGAATGGGTACGTTGTGAAGCGAAGTTGAATTGAGTCCTCAATGGTCAAATTGAAGAAACGCAGTTTGCACGTTTGTCCGGGTAGCTATCTGCGTATAACTGCATAGGCGTGGCCGGGAACGTGTATGCGTGTGTGTATCGAAGTTGCGAAGCGGCAATCTGCTAGAGTGCAAAGGAAATGAATAGAGTTGATTCCTGCAGTCTCAGATGCCGGGGCCTATAACCTGTTATAAGGACTGAAGTCCAGAGTTAAGAACTTACTAAATACAAGGAGAAACTATGTACTACTCACCTGAAGTCCAGAGTTAAGAACTAAGGACTTCAGGAGGACTTAGCTACAATGTAACTACTCTGTGACATGTAACATATCATGTGAGAGTCACTCTAACATGTTCTAGCATCCTTCATACTCTAGGCAGCAGTTCTTGCCCCTCACTGACCTTGATGGAGGTCAGCTCGAACCATGAGCTAAACAAGGTAGCCCATGGCTTTAGTATGCTGGCAGTGACTTGACTCTCTTCACAAGGGTTACTTGTGCCATCACCAACCATGCTCCCATCGGAGAGTATTCCTCTCAATTCAACATCCCTGAATCTACCAGTCGCGAGTGTGGCCATCATACCTAATCCCATGATCACTTATTCAGGTCATGTACCCAGCATGACCATCATGACTATCAAGTTTATCTGGATCAGCTCATATCCTTTTTGAAGGCTAATCCTACAGCATTTGCCTTCAACTGCCCTCCTTGTGGGGTCAGATAATGTGGTCAGGCAAGGTAGGCATTATTTCCTATTGGCTGGGTTTGGCAGTTTGGGGCATGCCCAGAAAAGGGACCTAATGCTTGGTGGGCTTCGGCTTTGCTGGGATGAGGGTAGGGGCTTTGGTTCTGGAGCTTCGGCACTATTGACAGACCTTGTAGCCCCCTGCTTCAGCAACCTGAAGTGGTCCTCCTTCAGTGGCTTACTTAGTATGCACATATCCTGGGCTGTTGGACTTGGCTGGCAGGCCACCTCCCAGTGCCCCTCCATTACTCTGTTGGACCCTTTCTTTCAGTCAGGTCATCAATGAGAATACAGGCCCACTGTTTTGTGGTCCCAAGTTGGCCCGTGGGAGCCAGTCTCACACTAGGCATAGTTTAATGGTAGTTTACTATGGGTGTATGTATATGTGCTGGCTTTGGCAATAATATCAAAAGAACCATAATATTTTTTGGAGAGTTTCTTGGAGGGGCATGTGGTGCAGAAGAACTTCACTTTGACGAATGCTTGCTGTCTGACTTGGAAGTCAGGGGGTGGAGTACATCGGAGGTCAGCGGAGACTTGATAACACTTTTGTGATTCAGCGATAGCATTCTTGAGTTTTTTGTGTAATTCATCTAGATCAACAACAAAATTGTGAGTGTGAGTGGAGGTGAGGTCACATTCGGGGTGGATAGCCATGTTAGGGTGGTAATCTTTATTAGCAAAGAATGGTGAAATGCCAGTAGTAGCACTAGGAGTGTTGTTGTAAGCAAACTCTGCAAGAGGTACTAAACTTGACCAATTATCTTGCTGATAGTTGCAATAAATTCAGAGGTATTGCTCTAGTATCTGATTAGTGCATTCAGTCTGGCCATCGCCTTCAGGATGGTATCTGGAAGTGAAATGGAGTTTCATGTCAAGTGCTTTTCCTAAGGATCAGAAGAAGTGGAAGATGAATTCAGGTCCACAGTTGGAGGTGATGTGTTCGGGGATGCCATGCTTGGAGAACACATGAATGACAAAAAGCATAGCAAGGTCTTCAGAGGTGCAAGTGGAGGTGGTCAGAATGAATATAGCTTGCTTGGTGAGTTGGTCAACAATGACTAGGATTGCATCGTGTCCGTCGGACATTGGAAGGATTTCGATAAAGTCCATTGATATTGAATTCTAGGGACATTCGGGGATCAGGAGCTGTTTGAGCAATCTGTAGGGTTTGTGTCATTGAGGTTTGGAATGCATACATGTCGTACATGATTTGCAACATCAGGAAAAAGCATTTTTGCCCTGAACAAACTCAGGCAAACACAGGGCTTACCCAATCCATCACTTTGGTCTAGGAGCTCCCATCACGTCTCTGAGCACTCTGTGTTCCCCCAGGTGCTCTCAGCAACAGCTCTTCAATAAAAAGCTCTAGAATCACTCAGAGCTCCCAGGGGTAAAATAAATTAGAATAGTCAAGTAATACAGTAATACTAATAGATAGTTGAGTTCAGACAATCATGTGACCTCTGCCCTGGAATTGCAAGCTGAAGTTGCAAGGCAAAAGTCACATGAACGCCATCTGTGGTAGCCCCTCCAATCTCCTTTACTAGTATTTAGTTCTGTCCAATAAGTAAAGAAAATGAATTATATTCTTTATAATTTAATATACTACTGTATATACATGGCTTATAGATCACAAAAAAGAAAAACAAAAGCAACAGGAGGAATCTCGGTAGGAAGACAAGTGGTGGTATGGTGGAAGGGCCAGCTGTGATGCAACACTGCAGGTGTCTGCCCAACTCACACATAGCGAGAGGGTTGAGCCGCAGCAAGGTCAATGCTGTGCATTGGTGGTAGCTGGGTGCAACTGCACCACCCATGAGCCCAGCTCATCCTTGCAACTGAGAAGCAAGGGGTGGTCGTGTGCAACTACCAGCGACCATACCCACCCTCCAGCTTGATGCAGCAAGTTGAGAGGGTGGGGAAGCAGCGACGACAGCCGCTGTGCACCAGAGAGTCGGCGTAACCACCTCTGACTCGCTCTTCGATATGAGGGAGGTGGAGTGGGCGATGGCAGCAGAACGTGGTGGGGCAGGGCTCTGCTTTGTCCCCGGTCCTCTCGGCACTCTTCCTCGCACCAGTGCTGAAACTTTTCATGCAGAATGAGTCGGTCTCCGATACCACTCTGCTTTCTTATGTCGATGATGGCACACTTATTGTGCAGTCAAAGACACTCGATGCCAACTGCATAGCCCTGAAAAGGTCCTATGCGGTAATCTTCGAACTCTTCACAAAGTTCGCCCTCGCTCTTGAGCATGATAAAATGGAGTTATTCCATTTTGATCATTCTCACTCGGAGTTCAATCCATCCATGGATCTGGGGTATGCTCCCTACACCCGGGACAAGCGTTTGATGCCCAAGCTGTTCT
>JADNYJ010000327.1:0-36017 GCA_015501075.1 Gymnopilus junonius
CCGCGGTGAAGAGTGCCATCATTGTCCAGCCCAAGCCTATCACTGTTCCAGAACCCGTACCCGTTTCTCCTTCTTCGCCGTGTACACGAACGACGCGCATCTCCGTACGGACATTATTTGCATGGTCGCCCGAAAGGTCGTTGATATATTGGGGCAAGCGGGCATAGGATCCGCTCTGTTCGGTAGTTTGGCATGCTACTTATACGGGAACACGCGGGCACCCAATGACATCGACATCATGGCCTTGCCCCCAGTTGGACGCTTCGTGACGGCGGAATGGGTGAAGCAAGCTATCGCCAACGGCGACGCAGAACATTTCAGGTTGGAAGCTGCGAAGAATCCTAACGCCACGTACCGCGTCTTGTATTATCTCGTCGACAGCGAACTGGCGCCATTTAATACCTTTCACAGGGACAAATGCAAGATTGACGTGTTGCTCCCTGGAACTATGCACCTTCCATCACTTTCTGCATACGACGTGAAATGGAAAGGCGGATTCCCCGTCATCCCATTCTCAGTTCTTCTGCTTCAAAAGTTGCAAGGGTGGGACGACCACAGAAGAATGCCCGAACCATATAAGTTTGAAAAACATATCACAGACGCATCGGACGTTCAAACCCTGTTGAAACTCGAACATATTGTGGCTTTGAGATTTTCTCGGCCTTGGAACAATCTCAATTTATTCAACGAAGAATTCTTTGATTTATCTGCAAGGAGGGTAAAGGAATTTACCGCAATGTACCCTACCTCGAAAGACGACTGGGTTCGTCTTGGCTTCGATATCTAGGCCGGCAATTTTTGGATTGATTATTTCTATACCCGGGTCACAACGAAATGTACTTTTAGCATTATTTTTGGTGTACAAGTATATGCAGTCTGATTAATTATGTTGTAATATAGTACCATTAGCTACTTGTTGTATTACGTCGCATGACACCCTTTGAAGTGTTCGCAAAGAAAAATACAATTATTTGACAGAACCCTTACAGTCAAAAGTCGACAGGGCCATGTAATATTTTCAAGAAGGAAGAATATATACACAGATGAGCACGGAAAGTAGTAGGATGGAAAAAGGGTATATACAACGCGGCATCGTGATCAGAATGAAAATCCAACCTTCAAGCCCTGCGAGCGAAATTTTGTTAAACACTCTATGTCTACTTCATTGTCGTGTGATAATTCGACCTGAACGATTTTCAGGGGTGTGACACCATTGATAGCGGCATTAGCTCCCCATCGTTCGCTGACCATCATGGCAAATATCCCATCTGAAGTACTGAGTTGCCCTGTCAAGCAAATAGTAGTTAGTCCTGGGCAGATAAATGCAACACCGTTACGTCCTCCTAGTGCCTGCAATAGTTTATCCGACAACTGCGCGTTTAACCTATTGCTGTCGTCGTCGATAGTGAGACTTTGCATAGTAGGAAGAAGCGCAAGGATATCAATTAGAATGTTCTCTTGCAACAGAACGTTGTCAAAGTTTTTAACTTGTAAAGGCGGACTTGAGCGTTCTATGAACTTCTGGAAATTGAGGGATTCCAAAGTTGAGAGCGGCGCAAGAAATCGGATCAGACCTGGTTTGATGATGCCAATCACCAAGGTCTGAAGTGACGGAAGGGTTACGGAATCAAGCAATAAGAGAATTCGAGGTTCTCCTGTGACGTGTAGGTAGTGAAGATAAGCCAGAGTGATAGGCGGTTGTATCCTGGCGGGTATGGGTGACAAAAGTAATTCGCGGCTAACGTTCTGCAGATGGCAAGTCCGCAGCATGGGAGAACGTTGGAATACTAATTGGTATTCTTCAGGAGACAAGACACATTCGAGGTGCAGATCAGTTAGTTGTGACCAAGGAAGGTTCTCCAGCAAGGGAAATACACCTCTTTGCTCCGTTTTCAAGGTAAAATCCGATAGAACTGGTGAATGGGAAAGGAATGCTTTGAATGAAGGCGGAATACGACCGCAGTAAAGTTGGAAGTGGAGCTGTTTCAAGTTTGATGCAGAATTTGCTTCTTCAGGGAAATCGAGGGTGGTGAATGCGGAAGCAGGGACAGAGAAGTACATATTTCTCCATCGGTTGCGCTCGGAGAAAATTAAGGATAAGATATGTTTGAAAGGTGGGTCCCAGGCATCCAAGCGATGAGTCGGAAGAAGGTTGACTGAAATTGTCAAGGGACTTTCTACTGAACGCTCGATCCAAGTGCGCAGGAGATAAAGCTTTGCTTCAGATATCGACTCGATAGAAAAATAAGACCAAAGCGTTGGATAGAAGAAGAGGGGGAGTGAATGACCTTATGACGTCCCAGTGCGGAAAATTTTCTGGCAAGGTCAACAGAAATACATGAGACAGTATCTCAACCGGGAGCTCGTGAATTTGGAAGACTATCCTCTCCAGTGAATCCTTGTATATAAGTCAAAGTGAGTCATAGAGCCAAGATCAAGTTCTAGTTAGCGCAGCGTGCAAACCTCGCTAGCCTTTTCTTTTTGCAGAGGGCTGCGAAAGGTTAAATCAATCACGTATTACTTTAGAATGACGTGAACTTACGAAAAGAGAGATACTTGGCTCCAAATTTCGGCCATGAATTGAATACTAGGTATGCTGAAAGGTTGAGTTACAGGCGTGTCAGCTCATGAACAGCTGGGCCACTCGGCTCCGCCGCTCTCAATGGCTGATCTGATATCGGTGATCCGGTCCACGGCCATTCCTGGAGTACTTGATAAATTTGGCATCCGCCAGGGTCTTTATCCACCTCGAACTTTCTTCCTGTAACTTCCTCCTCAATCTCCGCGACTACATCATATCTAACCCGCAACGGCAACGAATTTAGCGACGTCCTGCATTCTGGTAAATGTAACGAGTTCTTGTCCTGTACCGGGAATATACGACTTTACCGCCTTGATATCCCCGCCAAGCTAGGGTTTCGACGTGGCGAAAGAACTCGATCGATTCGCCTGTGGCTAGAAAAAGCGAGAAATGGCAGGGCACGAAGGTACCAACACTGTGAACGACGTCGTAGGGAATTGACTTTACTTATACAAAACCTGAAGTCTGTTGGAGCATAGTAGGTTCCGGGCGTTTGATAGTTTTAGAGTATTTTAGCATGCAATATCGTATTGAGTGGGCAATCTTACTGAGATGCTAGACAGTGAATCAGCAACGTGCAGTGAAGCGGTGATTGAGCACTCCATCAGCTGTTTGGGGCTAAAAAGATACAGCTTTGTTACATCGGAGATTTAAAAGACAGGCAGCGAAGACCAGTATGGCCTTCCAATTTCAAGATTGTCATTCATCAACAACCTGTTTTGCTGTCGTTGTAGAAAGTATATGCGACACTGTCGTGACCCTTCTGCAGCGCCGCAGGTACAGTAGCGTACCAGAAGAACTCCTGAAGGAAGCATATTGCATTGCTACGAGTGTAGTGGCTTGTCGACCATGGCTGACGTTGCGACAGATATTCATGATCGGTTGGAAGATCATGTAATACACGCACTACTTCAAAAGAAGCATATAGTGTACAGCCTAATCCATGCAAGTAACACAAGAGGACCTTTCGACAGCCAGGGCGCCCTAATAGGTTGCTAAGTACGTTGCCAAGACTCAGTAGTAAGAGTAAGATCGCCGTCATGTCAGCGGGGCTTATCTGATTCTTACAGAGTGTTGAAGTGGTTGATTAAACTTGAATTGGAGTAAGAAAGTCATTTTAACATTGAGAAAGGTGGCAAGCGAATATTTGGATTTAGGTGAAGATGGATAGATGAAACTTTCCGCGTCAAGGAGAGAGTTGTCAGCATATGGGTGCATAAAATATCTCGTTTTTGCACATATAAGCGGCTGATAAGCAAGAACAAGTTACAATCCAAAAATAGACAAGAGGACCCGCTTTTATTTCGACTCCCGCATCATCGTTGGCGCCTCCTTTCCAGTTTCTTGCCTTCATGGTAGAACATAACCGTGCGGACTTTTCAGCGCAGACCTCTCCTTCAAGGCATTGAAAAGTACATCCATAATCATACAGTTTACAACGATATCATTCGTCCCTTACAGTCGTTTTATTATCCACCTCCTACGTTGACCTACTGTACATACGAGAATTCAAACGTAAGTATCTGGGCCGCAAGGCAGTCAGCGATATTGCAGGGTTTGTTATGATACTGTTAGTAACACCGAATAAATAACACGTTAGTAACACGTTAATAACACATCTCACAAGGTGGGGTCAAAAAATCAATGTGATTTACTGTTAGATATTCCGGTAAAGCCTGTGGCCGGTTGCAGAAAGTAGCCGGATGAAGGAAGTCCTCGAAAGCGAAATTTTACCCCTCATCTCACTGCAATAATGCTTTCAGAAGCTCAAGAAAGATCCCTCTTTGATATTTGCGAATTGTTCATTAACTCCGGCGACAATGTCAATTTGGTTCATCTACTCCGAGCAAGTCAACTCTACGATATCAGACCGGGACAGTCCGGAATGGAATATCTAACCAATTCCAAAGTAAGTACCGAGGTGCGCCGCAAGGCAGTCAGTGAGAATACGCATGTCATGATGTACGTATGGATAACTTGATAACAATCTGCCGCGTCAGGCACTGACATTTCTGTCAGATCTGCTGACGAAACCAAATACCTCCAAACGCACTCGCGGTTAGTTGAATGTATTTCGGTTGCAACCTTCATGCTAACCGTCGACTCTTTGCAGTTACCACAGAGCCTTGTATGGCATAGAGAAGACATATAATATCAAGGTCTTGTCCCCTCCCAACTTCTCGCAATCTTCCCCAATTCCATGACCGCTACATCCAGATCACTACCCTCTCCAAGCTCTTCCTTCAATGCGGTTTCAACGACGAGGAAAGCCAAGGATACTCACGGTTTTTCTGACACGTCAGAAACGGCGTCAGTTGCTCGCAAGACCTACCTGAAGATATATGTAGCAGGGACATTCTCAATCATTGTCGTCATTTTCGCTGTCTTCTCCATTTTCTGGGGTGCGCTATGGAAAATTCCTTCTCGCAACCTACCCGGATGGGTGGTGGTGCGTAGTCATGTCCATCACTCCTCTTTGCTGCTTATTAATCCTTCCATTTCTCCAGGATTTCGATGGAGGTTTAATAGGCCGCAATGTCGCACAGGCCCTGACTAATTCCAGCAGTTTGTCGGCCATTACGTGGACGGTTGTTTCTCCCTCGCAATTCCCCGGAGGCCCTTCAGACCTCGGAGCGGCAGTGTTGGATGAACAAACATGGGTTGCCATAACAAGTGCGTGTACGAAACTACTACTACCTTGAGTGAAGGCTGACAGCATATCAAGTAAACGAAGGGTCTACCGCACGACTGATGAATTCACTCGCCTCACCAAATGCAACATACGATGGCAGTGAGGCTATGACAGTCTTTGGAGTGGAGGCACGGAATGAGAATGCTTTGTACATCCGTACCGTTTCCATGCTGATTTCAAATTCTAACCCTTTCTTCCTCAGTCGAAATCTCATTTGGCCGTCTGTGAGAATATTCCTTCTGTCTGAATGTACATTTACTGAAATTTCCAAGGCTCAAGCATCGTTGGATGTTATCTCAGCAATGGTTGCCATTCAACTAGCGAAAGCAGTGGCGAATGAGACGAATCTTCCAGCAATCCTTGCAAATTCTCCTCAGAGCATTACAGCGCCACTATCATATCAACTCCAAAATCTCGCGCCGTTCGACATACCTCTGTATGTTTACT
Source organism: Gymnopilus junonius (assembly GCA_015501075.1). Taxonomy (NCBI): domain Eukaryota; kingdom Fungi; phylum Basidiomycota; class Agaricomycetes; order Agaricales; family Galerinaceae; genus Gymnopilus; species Gymnopilus junonius. The sequence continues at coordinate 5,721 of JADNYJ010000327.1, forward strand.
CTTCACATGAACACATGACCACATGACAGCCGCTAATCATTACTTTGGGATACAAGAGCAACCGCAGTTACCTTTGTCGGATTGATCTATCAGCTAATACTTTCATTTTTCATCGTTGTACGTACAATCCTGCCGTTACTGTCAAATAAGCCATCTGATATTTCTACTAGATGGTCGGCTTTGGCGCTCGTGAAGCGTCAGGCTTCGACAAATCCCTACATATCCGTTCTTTAATCGCTTTACGCCTAATTTCCTCCTTTGGTGCGTACTTCTTCATTTCGGTAAGTGAACAGTTTTAGTCTTTAGACTCTTAAGCTCCTCATACTTACTTTGTCACCCTCAGCTATTCTATTCGCTCCTTAGCGTGGCTTTCCAACTTCCATTGAATAATAGGTATGCTCAAATTCGATCGCCTGATGTCACGAATTAACTCCTATCTAGATTCGGTAATGCTGGCTTCCTTCTCTTCTGGATGCTTAATTACGCCGGAATGCTTGCTTGGTAAGTTCAAGTTTTAATCCTTAAATAAATGTACTGAATTTATTAATTACTGTCAGCGGACTGGCATTAGAATCCGTGATAACACTTCTCACGGCAAAAGGGATCCCATTCTTCATGATAATGTGGATTATCAGTACGTTGACACCCTTCCCCAGTTAGCACCCAGTCTCATACGACCCTCATCCAAGCCAATGTCTCCGTTTGTTCCTTTCCCATGGAAGTGATGCCGAAGATATTCAACTACGGACATGCGGCACCTTTCTTCAACGTCTCTCGTGCCATGCGCACAATCATTTTCGGCACAAAGAACAGAGGTGTGTTCTCTGAGATCCATGTTCAAATATTCCATTCATAGACTGATTCTGATCCTGCAACAGTTGGGCTCTCTTTTAGCGTTTTGATTGTCTGGATTTTCATTTCTTGCGTAACTCTGCCAATCTTCCAGTGGATTGTTCGCCGGAGGCGAGTTCCTCTTCCTCAAGTAACGGATTCATCTGATGAAAATGATGAAATCGAGGTCGAGGAGATTCAAGAGAAGAACACCGCATGACCGAAACGATATCGATGGACAGCTGTAGCCTGTAATATATAACAGTGACCTACCTCAGGCGCACATTTGCATACCACTCACCTGAATAATTAATAAAAGATACCCCTCTGTCAAGTCCTATGCGACTCGCAACGTTGTCCACTACTTCGTAATAGTGAAATGGAATTGGAATTAGTTTTGACTGACTCAGGACTACACTGCTGGCGCTGAGTAGTGTTTCTTGAGGAAACGGTACCTAGGAAACATGTCATATGACTTTTTTTTTACTGTTTCCTCGCACGACGGGCAAGCAATTGTCCAAATGACCCAAAAGAGCACTTTTATGTTACAAAATGCTCGTTTTTGGGCCGTTTGGACAGTTGCTTGCCCGTCGTGTCGAGAAACATCGGTCGGCCATACCAAATTAGGTAAGGCCGAATACTGGTTTCTGGAGAAACACCCAAAAGAAATCAGGTGACATGTTTCTTTCGGGCTGTTTCCCAAAGAAATCAAACAGAGGTCAATGCCAGCAGTGCTACTGCTGATTGCCATTCACATGACGAGCATGCTTGCTAAGCGCTGACGTGCCAGACCTCTATTTTTACCGCATCTCTGAAGACTTTATTGCAGAACTTAATGGCATCAGCGACATTGCGATTGACGAGGCTTATTTTAACTTACGACGGGACTTTCCTCACACTTGAAAACATCATTGATGACGAAAAAGGACGTCTGGTACCTCTTCCAGGTTTATCGACATATGCAATTGCAAAAATTTCGCTCTCCGTGGACTCCAGGCATTCGTAGATGCACGGAGGGAGATGGGCGACTCAGATGATTTATGGTTAGAAATCCACGGTGGTCCTCCTATAAATGAACAAGAGAAGGGATGGTTTGAGACTTATCTGAAGCTAGGAACCTCCAATGAGCATATTACTTGGAAACAGTTCTGACGACTTACGTCGAGGAATGGTCCATCTTAATTAATAGTTTTTTGTATGTTTGGCACCATCACACCGTGTAAATTTTAACTAGACTCATAGTTCGCGAGCTGCTTAATGGAAGGTTTAGGCTTTAGTAGTTTTACATAAAACGACAAGCCCTAGAGGCTCAACGGAAGGGATATTCGTGGATCTAGTCATCCGTACACAAGGCGACCAAACTGAGCTGCAGAATGAAAAGACGACGTACTTTGAGTTTGACTCAGCACGTATTGGTAATACCTTACACATCAAGCTTATATAAGGGAGTTGTTTGCTTTGTCGACATCCGAGCTTTTCTTAATGTTAAAATAATCCCCTCCAAGCCTAGTTTGACGTACCTCGAAAATGGACCTTTACTCTCATAGCTAATTACTCGTATTCGGCTCTCCATGCAAAGGGTAATTGTAGGAATTACTTGGAAAGATGAAGAGATACTTAAAGGGCCAGTGAAAAAGCCGCCGGACCAACTTTTTTCCGTTCCACGATGGCCTTCCGTCAGCTGAAAAATATTTCTCTTATACGCCCGCCCCTTACGGCGCTTTATAGGTCAGTTTTGGCCCTCTCTAAACTTTGAAAGCGTATTCGGACAGGCTACAGAAAGCACATTCGGGCTTCGGCCTTAGAGGTCTTACTGGCACGACTGATAATTTCTGCCCTTGATCGCGCTGCTCCTGCTTAATATTGCAGAATCCGTTGACATAATTCACGGATAATCGTGCAGTCCTATCCGAATGCATTTCAGTATAAAGGCCGACGAGATGGTTTGATCTAAACTTTCCCTCCCCTTCGCACTCATATCCCCACCATGCGCAGTTCTCCGGTGGAAAGCGTGCATTCAACCATTGACGAAGAGAAAGAGGCAAGCGCGGAAGTCACTATGACGACTCCTGAACAGGACGAGCCGGAGGACACGTTAGAGCTCTTTAATCAGCCATTTTGGAAAACAAACCGTGAAATGACTTTAGCTCGAACTGCATATTTCAAGATTCTCTTGCCTGGTCTCTTCATGGTCGCGATAACGATATTGGCCATATTTTCTATTTTCTGGGGTGCCCTATGGAAAGTTCCTGCCCACCTATTTTCAGGATGGATTGTGGTACGTCATTTTCAATATGAGCGTTGGAATAGGTCTGATTTCTTTCTAGGATTTTGACGGCGGAGAAGCGGGGCAGATTGTTACTCAAAGTCTCGTTCAGGCACCAAACGCTATCGTCTCTTGGAAAGTTGTCCCATCGAATCAGTTTCCGCAAGGTGCCTTAGATGTTGCAGAGGAGATTAAGAATGATGGCGCTTGGGTAGCTATCGTCAGTGAGTAGCAAAATTTTCAGATTGCATGTTTCTGCTAATAGTCGTGCCAGTTAACGAAGGCGTTACTTCCCGGTACGAGAACTCCCTCTCAAGTCCGAATGCATCGTATAATGGTGCAGAGGCCATCACCGCATATGCGGCTGAAGCCAGGAATGAAAACGCCTAGTCAGTTATTTCCTCGCCTGCCAAGAAATTGACATTTAAATCCTCAACGTTGTCATGAAGTGATATCTTATTACAACCCTTTCTCCAAGGAACTTTGGATACAATCCAATTGAAGGCTGCCATGCAATTTACATCCAAGTTATTCGCGTCCGCAAATGTTTCTGCTATCCTGGAAATCTCACCCCAGACTATCGTAAATCCGGTTTCGTACACGATTGTCAATCTTTTGCCCTTTTCCCAGCCTGTGTACGTACCTTTTTGGGCTACCAATCTCTTGTTCTCCAATATTTTTTTCCTCTTATAACAGTGCAATCGCCGCAGTTTTTGTTGGCCTAATATTCGTTCTAATCATGTCGTTCTTCGTTGTCGTAAGCCATATTTTTTTTCCTTCTCGAACATTCAAACTAATGAATGCGTCAGTTAATCTCCAATGGTGCACGAGAGGCTTCTAGACTGAACAGGTTGCTTAGTTTCAAGTCGCTCGTCTCCCTCCGTTTGGCTTCTTCCGTCCTTGCATACTTCTTTCTCTCTGTGAGTAAATAGTATCTATTTTTCGTGTTGCGGCCTTCACTGACAAAAAACTAAAAGCTTATATATTCGCTGCTGAATTTAGCGTTCCAACTTGATCTATCTCATACTTATGGTCACGCAGGGTTCATGGCGTTCTGGGTCTTCAACTGGGTGTATATGATGGCGGTGTATGTCGATGCCCAAATAATTCCTCCACGTTCTAACCCAGCTTTTCAGGGGACTCGCACTGGAGTCGCTTATCACTCTCTTGAGGCAGTTTATTCCGTTCTTCTTAATAACTTGGATCATTTGTAAGTTCTAATTATCCTCGCCATACGTATCTGACGTGTATCATCCTCAAAGCCAACGTCTCTGTGACATTCTTTCCCGTCGAATTGTTACCCAGGATATTTCACTACGGATACGCCATGCCTTTTTATAATCTCTCGAGCGCCGTGCGCCATATTGTTTTTGGTACAAAGAATCATTGTGAGTGACATACTTTCTTGCTCTTCTTTCATCATTCTCATACTTATGCGCTTTTGTTTGCATAGTGGGTCTCAACTTTGGAGTCCTGATTTCTTGGGTCACGGTTTCATGCATTACGCTGACAGCTATTCAATGGTCTGTTCGCCAAAAGGATATCAAGCTCTTTCGCGAGAAACACATGGACGCTGTGTCAGGAGACGTAAAGAAACATGGCCCATAGACTTGCATATTTTCCGATGTTTAACAATGCTTGCGGCGACAATAATCCCGACTAACGCAACTGGCACTCTGCCCAACTTGTTCAGGGGCATCAATTTCTACGGATTTGCACCCTCAGTCTGTTCAGTCTGTTTTAGATATCCTACACCACCTGAAGTTCGGTAATTGTTCGATATAGCATACTATTCTGCCAAAAGGTATATATCCTTTTACTACTGCTTTTATTTGATGGGTGCTTGGAACGTTACTTTTATGAAATATCTTTACTTAACGTTACTTACTTACTAGAGGGGCAAATACTACATACCTTGAAATACATACTAATGTACAGTACGGACGGTATTTACCACAACCAATATCATCACAGTTCTTGATTCAGACGGCCCCCACTGTAGAGGTATCCCCAGCCGTTAATCCGATCCGTCCAAGGATCTCGGATCACCAGGAAAATTAAAGGCTATAATGGACTACAGAAGCAATCGGAGCGATCTACAATGTGGTTGAATATGTTACAGTACAGTTTCCCATTTTTTACTATAAATACTAAAGTCACTTTGCCCCCGCGTCGAGGCCAACAAGGTATTCGAGAAAATTTGTCAGACCTCCCACTCTCTCTGTCCTGATGCGAAATTCATCCAACCCCCTATCCTCTAGGCTGTCGACTTGCGGCTCATGCGGATATGGTGATAATCTATTCAAAGGTATGGTTTGGATAGCAATGTCCGTACGATTCCTGACTGTGTGAGCATTAGTCCGAAAAATTTCAAGTATCGTAGGTATATATCACGTACTACTGTTAGAGAGAGGCCTAACATCAGTCTGAACACTGGCTTCTGCTGCCTTGCGATTTGTTGCTTGGAGGGTGCCAGCCGAATCGCCTTTTCAGGTTATCTGAAGGCCGTGATATGGAATGAAAGGGCTCACTGAGTACGAAAGGCTCGTCTGTGAAATGACTGCCACTGTTTATAACTGAACCAGCAGTGCTGTCGCCTTTCAAGGCACGTTAGCTTGGAAAGACGCTGATCGGTCTGGAATAATACAAACCAGCTAGAACTGAGACGGATGAGGTCGCCCTCATGCCATGAGGAGGATCATCTACAACCGATAGGTTAGGCTCGTTTCGCTCTTTTAGAGGGTCGATGATACCCACCTTCGGGATTGAGGCGAGAAAATGAATTGGCGTCAATGTCTTGAACACAAGATCTACGGCTCTGGTCGATATTTGACGCTGCTTGAACAGTAGGCAGTGATTTAGATGTGCCAGCCAAACGACTGAGTGATGGATCGATTATTGCATCAATGGCGTTTCATATTTTTTGGGGCGCTTTTGCGAACCTTTCCATTTTCTGTTTCCATTTGGCCCTATCATAGATCGATCGTAAGTGGGATATTTTGTACATATACACTCAAGGAAATAAGTTACCTTTCAACCAACTTCCTTTTTCTGTCTTTTTCACGCTTTACTTCTACTTTCGTTCTATCAGCTTCTCTGTATGGGTATAAGAAAGTGCTCGGACCGGTGAAGGCTTCCCAAGAAAGGAAGGAAGAAAGGCTTACGAGAGTTTTGATAAGTCCCTTCGGATTCCCCCCCTCCTCCCAGGCTTAGAGATATCAAAAAGCACGGTCTGATACTCAGCCATTTGCTCCTGCGTCGTTCTTGCTGGCAGTAGGCAAGAACACCCTTAAAGTTGTATGCGTTGGCAGCAGGGCTTCGCCAAACACATGCAAGCTGTTCCCACACTACTTAATTTGGACGACTAATAATAATTAAATACGCTCAGCCAGGAATGCAGGACAGAAAGTTCACTCCTTTCACATATGTGCCATAATAAATGGATGGTCAGACTATTGAATCGAAAGTTCTGAATCATTTTCCTGCCGATTTTTTATTTGTAAACTCAATACAGAGACTATGAGGAGCTGTGACGATGCTCCTGGACGCCAAAAAATCTTTCACCATGCGGAGCCGAGGGTTTAGTATGGTGTCCCATATTACAATGTTCTCAAGAGCAGGAAGCACAAGTTGCTTCGCAGTCTCTTGATACTTGGCCATAAACAGCACTGTTATGACGGTTGTGCTAAGGATCTCGGTATGATTGAGTTTGCGGAGTACGGCTCCTATTTTGATGATATCATCCTGGAGGAAAGATTCAGGACAATCGATGTTAAGCTAAATGCTTGTTATTGTTGTTCTGTGCAAGTCAGGAAAACATGGCGCTGGCGAGGATAAGAAGGCGGAAACGGTATGGCCTGAGGCAGATTTCCTGAAGTCGTTCAAGGGTGTCGACGTCACCAGAACCACCGGACTGATAGTCCAGTGTACACTCATCTGCTGGAAAGATGCGCGCAAGGAATGAGAGAATGACAATTTGTGTACGCGATCCGAGGAATGATTTGGTTTTTATATGCTTCAGACTAAGGAAGCGAATAGCCGTATTGAGGTTATTTTTGCTACGGACAGGAGTAGAAGTCGCGAGGATATCACAGAGCTCCAGTACTTTGAGAGAAGGAAGCTGCAAACACGAAATAGAATCGCGAACGGAAGTGAAGTATACTGGGATAGAAAGTCGAAGGTGACGGAAGGCTTGATGAAGGGCGCATAACAACGGCGAGCCATTGCTCGGGAGAAACGCCAGTCCGAGTCCCTGAAGCCACTGCGGGCTGGAAATGGAGGCTTTTGATCTTATCCCAATGCTCTTCTAAGACAGACTTCACAGCAGGTTCATAGGAGGATAAACCATGGCTGAGTACTGCTTTAACATAAAGCGGCGAAGATTGTGTTCTCCTCATGACCTCCTCCATCCACTCCGTTGATGACTTGAATAAATGAAGCAAATTGATGGTCCTACCCCACAGCGATGGTGAATTCAAAATGATGTCCCTCCACGATGAACAAACTTGTGAAGCGCATCGAAGTTCCGAGTCGAATGTGCGAATGCTCGATGGGCCAAAGCCCTGGAACTCATCGATCAACGCCCTTTAATTACCTGCGTCGGCGCTCAAGTTTATACTGAGTATGTGATTGAGCAGGTCGAAATTGAGTCTAGAGAAGGATGTATTTTTGAATTGTTCCTTACGTTGGAGCGACATCGATGGAAATATGCAAGGACAACGATGGGGGAAAAGTTTGAACTTTGAGGTAGATAGTTGAACTGTACAGTTATGTAAGATCTAAAAATGACTCCATAGAAAGCACAGCCCCACTACGCTATCCAACGACCTGCACGTTGGAGCAGACCAATCTCTCTCGGATCCTGAAAGCGTCGCAGGCAATGGAGAGGTAGGGCGAGGATTATATTCGGTTTGGACAATGCTGGCTGCACAGCCGCCAATAGTATCTGCGTAATTGATCGTTGGACAGCTCACATTCTGAGCATACTCGAGTTTCTCAGGAGGAGCGCATCTGTTACGAGTACCGTAAGCGACGACGCGAGGCAAAGAACGACATCCATCTCACTGCAAGGGATATTCTTTTTTTGGCATGGGACATCCGCGAGGTGGAAAGCGATCACGGCGATACGCGGGTAATTAGATTTGAACGTTTCTTGCTCTGGATGGGCTCATTTTGGGAGAACAAGCTGAGATTGGCCCGGTCCTAAACTCCGAATGCTGATGAGGTGGACAGCGCCATCGCAAAGGCCTAGAAAAAAAATGAAACAAAATTGAATTTCCGAAGATCCTCGTACTGAAGACGGGTACGATTGGTACGATTGGATTTGGGTGAGCTGGAGCCTGATGATGGGTTAAGGACCACGGAGTGCAAGAGAGGAAGGCGCTGCCATCGCCAGCACTTCCATGACGGCGGAGCAAGAGACAGCTTCCGCGAGCACTGACGACAATATTGAAGTTTGAAGGTCGAAAGAAAGTGGGGGGTATTTTGTGGCGGGTCCTCTGCTTCATGAACCCATACGAGTCACGGTTAGAATTTTAGAGTCAACGCCAATCAGACCACCAGACCCCTATGCATCGTGTCACAAGGACATCCAGGGCGAAAGAAGCGTTGACAAGGGAGCATTATGCCTGAAATCTCCCTCGCAATCTTGGACGCGTCGTAGTTAGGGTCACAGGGTCCAGTCCATTCTCGAGAGTGATTTGGTCGTTGACTTGCCAGGTGGAGGCCGGGGACGCGTACGTTGAAGAACAAAGGGAAAAAAGAGTACAGGGAAGGACGTACTGCTCTTGCCTAACTCTTTTGCCTTCTAAAACTCATAAGCAAACAGGGCCAGCGGGACTGCATTACGTGTGGCGCGTGTGTGCAGGAGCATTCTGGTACCAAAGCAGCAGCGGCAGCCTCGGGCACTGCAGAATCAACATCAGTACCGTATATAATCAATGAACCAGAAACCGACTCACAGTGATATCAAGGCAAAAACGCTCCTCATCTAGCCACCCTCCCGATGCACCCCCGTTCCGGCCGTGGATGCAGCCTAGAAGCCAGAACAACGAGAACCGGAGCACACGACGGACTCATACTCGGTGCAGGAGATCGAAGAAGGGCGCAAAAGTGAAAAGAGGGTCAATAATGGCGGGAGATGGCGCATCACGAAAATTTGGGATTATCTAATCTTCAGACGTGCCGACTCCAAGCCGCCTCTACAACTTGTCTGCAACTACTCTTGATTTACTCAAGACTCTCATATGTAGCTGCTAGTGTTGCGGGAAATAGGCCAGCGAAATTTGCACCTGCAAATTAGCCCCGCAAATTAGCAGCTAATTTGCCGGTCTGGCCGGCATCCCAAATATCGGGGGGCAAATTAGGGCAAATTAGCTCAGAGGATAGGCAAAAATATATCTGGCATGTATACTGCGAGAAACTGGCCTAATGAGGTAGAGAGTGCTCAGAGGGTCTGAGAGCAGGCCCTCTAATTTTTGTCTGTGAGGTCTCGAAATATATTCATGATTTATTTACAATTTCTCAATTTCAAATTGCCGATTAAGGCTATCGATGGAATCAAAGCCTCTGATCTTCACCGTAAATCCATGGAAATGAGCTCAGAAAAGTCCACCAGTAAGTCGGGAAATGTGGCGGCAAGTGTTTTGGTGCAAGCAGCTGATGGATGGGCGATGTTGTAATAGAGAACAACGGACGACGTGGTCGTGTTGTAGTAAAAGAGCCTAATTCACCCTAATTCACCGCAAAATAGCTAGATACTCCCATCATTTACGAAGCTACCGACATTAAGTACTGCCAAACTTAATTTTCGCTATTTCGCACGGCTAATTTGCAAGTGCGAATTTGGGCCTCCGCCGAGCTCCGTCAAATTTGCCCAGCGAAGTAGGTCCGCTGGCTATTTCCCGCAACACTAGTAGCTGCTTTTAGACTAAACTTTCTGAAAGTGTTTGGTTTCTACAAATAACGAGTTTGAAGCACCAATACCTATTACCCACGCTTCTTCAAACAAATCAGGTTCAAGTCTGTATCGAGTCCGTGCGTAATATACTTGTTTTAGTGGGGCCACTGCTTCGCATGGCAGGACGATGCTTTTCCTGCTTCGCAAATAGTATTAGAATGCATATAATAGTATTAGACCACCTATATATGATGATAGGTAAATTTTAAATATATGCCCTTCAGAATAAAATAGAACACACCTTGAACAGCAAATCTGATAGTACCTTGGCACAGATATTAGATTATATAAGCGGCGGAGGAACGCTGCTGATATAATCACACACCCAGCTCTGGATACTAATAATAAGTCAAATCTAAATATAGCTGCCTTTTGCCACACACTTGCTCAATTTCTTAACAGACTCTGGTTCAATAATCTGATGATGAGAATGCATTAGAATAAAGGTTTTCATGACAGTATTGTCAAGTCCTTTGATGCAGATATTGATATAATAGTTCATGTATATACATAAGATAAGAGATTCAGGGTACAATGGTACAGCTGTACTAAAACTATCAAATAAATAGGTGCCAGAGCTTGAAGGGTCCAGCTAGTGTTTGGAAGTCCAGTTAATTAACTGGAAATTAACTGAGACCAAACTAGACTTTAACCAATGCTAACTGCAAAATATACTAACCATTGTAACTGTAAACTGCAGTCCATCCAGTTAGCAGTTAGTCCGAATTTTAGAATTTTTGTAACCACTTAAACTGGTCATAAAATTCTGAAATTCCGCACGATTATGCCCACATATTATAGCTTTTGAACAACCCAGAAAACGTAAAATTCGGTTGATAATTAAGAAAGTTATAGCAATACTCGCGAAAATCATTGAATCTGCTCTAATTTTATCATTTCTCAACCATTTGTGATGTTCTTGGGCTCGTTTTGACTGTAAAAATTGTGATTAATTTAGTTTACACAACAAGACAATTATTTATGCCAAAAAAACTGGTTATAACTGGTTGATAACTTGTTATAACTGGTTGATAACTTGTTATAACTGGTTGATAACTTGTTATAACTGGTTGATAACTTGTTATAACTGGTTGATAACTTGTTATAACTGGTTGATAACTTGTTATAACTGGTTGATAACTTGTTATAACTGGTTGATAACTTGTTATAACTGGTTGATAACTTGTTATAACTGTAACCAGTTAAAACCAGTTATACAACTGCAAATAACTGCACAAGACCGATCAAGACCAGTTAGTTGCAGTCCAGTCCAGTTATTTAGACATTTCTAATTTTACCTAACCAGTCTCAGTCTCAGTTAGGGTCCTCGGGCACCCAAAAACTGGACCGGACTGGACTTTCAAACACTAGGTCCAGCAGCCCTTGTAACTTATTATATTATATAAGCGGCGGAGGGACGCCACTTATATCAGCGGACAAGATGCAGCATTTAAAAATAATCTGAATCTAAATATAACTGCCTTGCACTAGGGTTCCATTCACAGCCATCTTACGAAAACATATTTCCACCAAACAAGCCCATTAATATTTATACATACAAAATAAGTTTCACAGCAGTAAAATTTAACAACAAACACAGAATACCACCATGACAAGAACCAATGGTTTGTTGAAGAAAAAGACAACATGGCAGAAGAATATGCCAGATAAAGCCGGACAAGCACGCCATCGGCTTGACTGCAGAGCCGGACCAAGCCGAACAAGCACGCCATTGTTCTGATTGTGGATATGTTGAGATGCCGCGGGATCACAGAGCGTTACAAGAACGTCCTCTAAAAGAACGATGTTTTACTTATGTAAAAGCATCGTAACCATCAGATTTTAGTGATGTACTGAGTGATAGCAGGTCCATCGGACATGGACATGGGTGCGATGCGCCGACGATGGTAGTGGTGAGTGTAGGAGATAGGAAGGGATGATACTACTTTGATAGGTCTATATGTCAGAGAACTCTGGGCAGGCTTATACCCTATATCCGGCTTCCCAAGCCTTTCTAATCCGCATTTGACATACACGGTGGAGGATTTATCTTGGCATCGAAATAGCTGTAGCCTTACTTAGAACTCGTTCAATTAAATTCAAATTGGCATTAGCTTTAAAAAAAAAAAGTCACTATCATGACTAAAATTACTGTACAACCGTTCTTTATCCCACAGTCCCGTACTTTAAAATAATAACAATCAAGCAGGAATATTTAAACCGTCCTGAACATCTTTGCGGGCCTCGATGCGGTCAATCCATGCCTAATCCGAGGGAAATCAAGGCGACGAAGTCTATATCACAAGAGAAGTACTTACCTTGATAGTAGGAAATTCGGCCCCCAAGTCGATGCCCAGAATATCTGATCGCCTCACCCTGAGAGCAGAAGGACAACGCGTGAGCATACGCCCGTAGAAACAAAAATAGAATAGACACTTACCAAGGGAACGTCTTGAGATCCGCCAAAGAAAACTTCTCGCCCAAAATGAATTTCTTATCCCCCTTCTTCAGTTGACCTTCTAGTACCCCATAGAGTCGCTTAGTTTCGTTAATGTAACCTATGAACCTAGTTAACACCGGTACAATCAAATAAGTAACCCGTCGAATTACTCACGTTTCTGGCCATATTCGATCTTCTCTGGAGCAGCGAACTTGAAGTGATTCGCCTGTCCTTGCATCGGACCAATTCCACCGTGCTAAAACGCGACCATCATGAGAAATAACACCGGTATATATGTATCAGAACGGGGAAAAAAAATCCCACCGCAAAAAAGATCCATTGCAGCTGCTCACTGTACTCCTTCGGCTCTTTGACAGGATCGTACGAAAATATCCTCTTCTTATCATAAAGATCGGCAAGGTATAGTAGGATCGCGCTCGTCTCGAAGACGTTGAAACCATGAATAGTCGCAGCCGGAATTCGTCCGTTAGGGTTGATCTCCAAGAACCAAGGCGACTTGACCTGATTATGAACCTTGCCGATATCAGCGTCGCTTATCGACAGCTTGACGGTCTCGTATGATTGCAGGTCGGGGTTATCTGGATACGCTGCCTTGAGCGCTTCGAGGAAGACGGATGTGGCGGAGCCATTGGGAGTTTTGGCGGTGTAGTGGATGATAGCAGGCTTGTCAGACATTGGGGGGCGTAGGGATTAACGTGCGATAAGGCGGACTGGGATTATATAGTACACCATATTGCGCGACAGGAGGAGAATGAGTAAGGGAATGATGTAAGCCTCCCAACTCTATTGCGCGATAATTATAATATCGTGACGTAATTCTGTTCCACTCTGTCAACGATCTTACACGATGAGCAAGCAGCTGTCCAAACGGCCCAAAATGAGCACTTTTATATAACAAAATGCTCATTATTGAGCCAATTGGACAGCGGCTTGCTCCACGTGTTATCAGTTCTAATGAATCGATCTTTGGCAGAATCTTATTGGCAGCCATTCAGAAAGTCGCGTTACCACCTATCAAGGCAGACTACGAGCTTGGTATATAATATACAGGCGGGTATTTTAACGACACGTCCTTCCTTCAGTACATCTCTGAAGAGAGTCAAATACCATCTCGTCCAAAGTCGAATCGGCAAGATGATCCCAAAAACCAAAATACCCAAATTCAGCGACACGGGTAGCATATCCCTCAAAAGAACTCCCAGTCTCCAAGTCGACTATATGGCCAGGCAACGGATCAAACTTAAAAGATCGAAGTCGAGACAACTGCGCTTCGAAACCGTTCCAAATCATTGCCCATGTCCTCCGGTTGGGGTCCTCCTGGTCAATCTCAATACTGCATAAGGAAAGATCCAGATCCTCCAAGGTATCCTTATGACGTAGGATAAACTCTTCAACGCCCTCGGCTGACGAAAGAAATCGTTGCTGGTAGTAAGCAATGTTAGTGAAGATGATGTACTCCAAGTGCAGCCGTCTGAGCTTCGGCAGACGTAGCTTGTCCCATTGAGCACCATCAAAAACCGACCGTATTGATATCGCTCATCAAAGTGACGTCGGTGAGACTGACGGTCAACCTCAGAAGCTCAAATAGATCGATCTTCCAGAACGCTGCGAAGTCTTCATCGGCCAATTCAAAGTCGTCTCCGTTGTTGGTGACCAGAGATAGCCGCAGAGTGGTTAAAGGTGATAAAAGTGGGCTTATCGCAGCCAGGCGGAGGCCTTCGTTCGGAAGAGCGAGTAGACCACGAACTTCCAATTCGTGAAGTCTGAAGTCACCGTCGACAGCAGGCCAGCTAAGGTCTTGAAGATCTCGATCTGTAAAGTCCGGACGGGGGACATGCTGTCCCCCAGTACCTCGTACATCCCTTCTTTGTATTCATCGTGGAAATAGAGACGCAATGCATGAAGGGCGGGGAACTTGGAAAAGTGAGTGAATACTGAAATGGTCTCGTCAACTTCATCGCCTGTTAAAAAATGCTAATATGAGCAACAAGAATGGAATGAGATTGTAAGGCATCACCTTCAAGGTCATCGTGCAGTCGTTCTAGAGCAATAAATTTGATTTCCCTCACATGAACATAAACCGGCGACTGGTCGGCGAGGTTGGAATAAACAGCACAGGTACCGCGCTTGCGCGAGATAATCAATGTCCGAAACGCGCGCGGCGTAGCTAGCTCTTGAAGATCCCAGGAAACCAGACGAAGCACCAACAGTTGAGCCTTATCCGAAAGTTCGTTCAGAATAGCGCTTTTGAGTTCCAAAGGAAGGTTGTTGAATGACATCAAGTGATAAAGAGGAACGATTCCGGGATTGTGGAAGAGTTCAAAATTTCTGACGTTATGTATCTGTAAGGTTGAAGTGAATGAATCATTCAAGCACGGATATGTAGATCTAGGCAGAGGCTTGTGGGAGACGCACGTACATTGGTTTTCGCATCACGGTACTTTAAGTTTCTTACCGAACCGACCTGACTCTGTCAGAAATCATCCCTCCGCTCCGTTCAGGGCGTATCAAGCAAGTCAATTCATTTGATAACAGGGAGGGAATCGAAAATCGAGAGGCCATGCATTATAATCCAAATCAGAAATAGACACCTTTTGCAACGGCGGTGGTGCCAGCAGCGGTAAGCCGGAGGGTTGTAACGTGACGAGTGACGCGTTACCTGCTGTACAGTTCATCGGCCATAGCCGCAGATTCTTCGTTCCCAGCGCTGCAAACACTTCTTTCAAGTCTCCTACGGCATTCAAATATTCATGTCCTTACTTCTTATTGAAAACTCTGGGTTTTATGTAATGGGATCCCGGTCCACCCTCTGCCTTACTTAGGCTGGTTTCGACCTGAGGCCAAGCTCGCATAGCCACGGCTTCTATACCTGTTTGATCTGGGTCTTGTTTACTGGTCTCTATGAATTGTCTTTTTATTGTATTAGACGAGGAGTTCGAGAGTCGGGCTGTTCGACGCTTCTTGGTTAACTAGGACGTGCTGTCGTCGCCAGTTCCTCAACTTTTATCTTATGAACCGCCCCAAAAGATTTACCATCTTGGCCAGCAGAGAAGGATCTACAGAACAAACTATTGTCTTTATACGCCGATCATCCACGCTATTATCTGGAAACTGTTCCAACTGGGCTCGTTTTCTGAGACGATTCTTTTCGGGAGTCAAATGTTTTTGCGTTTCAATGGGTACCCTGAACGGTCCCATTAGTTCCACCGATGAGACGGTTTCACGGAGCAGGGCCCAAAGAAAGGGCGTTGATCATGATAAGTACCTTTGGTCCAGCAGGTATATTGCCTATCGAATGCCAAGGTCAACCTCAAAACTCAATGTGGCTATGCTGCGGGGTACCACCCGGGCTGTTGAAACTTGTAGACGCAAATCAAGTGAGATCAAAAACGCCCGAGTCATTCTTTGCCCCGACCGAGGCGGATTCCGCAGGGGTTAAATGTCAGTAAGAGACATCGACCCTTAAGGAACGAGCGCTTCTGACCTTTTTGAAAATTCGTAGCTGTGAATACTTTTTATCCTTTCTATCATCAAGATGAATTATTGGTCGCGAAAGAAGAGACACAGCCTTGGAATTGTTGCTTGCGGGTGACCTCGACGTTTAGTATGGTGTGCGGACCACATGAGGATGAATCGTTCGCTAGTGGCGCGACTTGGTATAAAAGCTTGTTCAAGCAGAACTCATTTCTACAAGTCGCTGGACGACCTCTCACTTCGGACGCTCTTCTCTGGTATTGCTTACGCAGATTACTGCTTCATTCAAAACTTCCGCCTAGAATCTTCACCATGAAATATTTCACATACCTGATTATGCTTTCCGTCGTCGGAAATTTCGCCTCTGGTGAGTCTCATCACAGTTTTATACCGTTCAAGTCATAGAGAAAACTTCGATTTATGTCTACACTATTCTAGTTACGTTCAGTGCGCCGATCAAGATTGAGAAGGTCTTTGGGCACGACAATTTCTACAATCAGAACCCGAACCCGTTAACCGACCATCAACCTGCTCATCTAGCTGCAATTCAGATTGCGACAGATAAAGGTACAGTCTCACCTTTCTTCAGAGTTCCAGGACCGGTACCTCACTTCGATGTTACCAACTTTAGCGCATGAGCAAGTCATGAATATGAAAAATATGCTTGACCATGAAGTTGATCACCCACAATTACATGACCACCTCGTGAACGCCTTTGGTCCGAATTATAACAAGGCTGAGATCAAGAAGACCGTGGATAGGCTCGCAGGTGGTGCATTCGACATTGGAAGCACCAATGCACCGAATACAGGAGAGTATGCTGGTGTAGCTGCTAAAACCAGCTCTAATGCGCGGACGGCACGAGTGGGGATTACGGAGGCATTCCATAAGTTGACACCCGAGGCTCAGGCTGGAGCGTTATTGCATGAAGCATCGCATGCGATTGCACTGACGAAAGATTACTTCGGTCCTGATGCACATAATCACATTGACTCCTTGAAGAGTGAAAATGGGAAGACTGAGGGACCAAGTCTGGCTGTAAGTTTTAGCATTTTAAGGCACCCAACATTTATTTGACTTTTTCTGATAGATGCTCATACCGATTTGGACCATCTCAAGCAACATGCTTCCGATGTAATGCACAAGAACGCCGATTCCTACAGAGTCTTTGGTCATACCGCTACTCACGGGCTCGCTAAGCCTCTTCCTCCTATTGAAGTTAAACCGCAACATCCGTGTCATTCAAAATCTGATGGAAAGGATTGTTCCCTTCAATAAAGTAGTCTATAATAGATTGTCTCCATCTTTAGAGTCACCTTGATTTATACTGCTATTTTGAGCCAGGTTGTAACTGAGGATTCGAAAGTATTATATTGCCAAGCCTTGTTATGTTTTATGCTTCCATCCTTTAGCTTATTTAGGTCTTGATTACCGTCTTCAGGGTCTATTCTACCA
This sequence comes from Gymnopilus junonius, assembly GCA_015501075.1. NCBI lineage: Eukaryota > Fungi > Basidiomycota > Agaricomycetes > Agaricales > Galerinaceae > Gymnopilus > Gymnopilus junonius. Next base: position 23,166 of record JADNYJ010000327.1, read on the forward strand.
TATATTTTGTGCAGCCTTGCGGTCCTTCAGGTGCCCAATAAATCCTTCTTCCGAATATTCCATCTCCCGAGGTTCAAACATACGCAAAAAATCACTGTCGCTACATTTGAACCTTCGCATTAACTCCTTGGACGGAATGGAGCAACTGCGGCACGATATAGCGTATTCACGTAGCCCAGTGTTCCGGTTGAAGTAAGGGAAGAGTGTCGTCACCTCTCGAGCTGCTCCAAAGCGGCTTGGACTGAATCCTTTTTCATTTCGCCCATGAGGACCTTGAAGAGAAATGTCCCTCTATACCATGGCATTACCTGTGTCACCCTTTCGCAGACTTCTTGATAAGAAGCTAGTAATCGAGGTCTGGGTTCTTGGTCAATTTCGGGGTTTCCTTTCGAAATGGAGAACAAAAAGGGAACAGATTCAAACACGTTTTTCGAAAGCACCTGCCCATACCGAGAAATCACTTCTGGTTTTGTGATTGTCGCCAATTGCTTGTCTGATTCGAAACATCGAAAGCAGCAGTGCTTGCATTGCGGGAGATATAGGTATGACCCAACATTCCCACAAATACTACAAGCGCTAGTGCAGAGGACGTTCCTGACTTGTTCTGCTGAAAAAAAACAAGCAGCTCCTGTCTTTGAAAAGACAAGAAGGAATTTTGGTACATGTTTCAGCAGAGCGGCATAGACAGGGCAGTTGTACAGCATAAAGCGACAGCGATGGTTGAGGCACCGAAAGATAGACAATGATTCAAGAACAGAGAGGTGGAATACGAGGGATAGAAGTTCAATTGGGAGCATGTCTAGGTATCCCGAAGACGACTACATCGAACACGAGTCCTTAGATTTCAACAGTACAGGTGGTAAAGTTGGCCAAGATATGATGTCTTTCTTCTTTACATAAGATAGCTCTTTTATAATTTCTCTATGCTTCATATACTGTGTGATTTTAAATCGGTCGACAGAGAGCATTGTCTAGTATGTGGTGGCATGAGGTGAGCGAAGTATGCGCCCTGCGTCCTTGCGACTTTGGGTAGAAGACAGGTCGCGGCAGTGGGGTTCCGCCGTCGGTTACTGGCCATGTTGGCTTCGGGTTCTAGATATAATAAAGGCAAACATGAAAGTTCCGGACCAAAGTTCCGGCCCGATCCAACATTCGCAAACCATGTCGTCCCGCCCATCCAAGAAACGGCGTACTCATGCTTCCTCTTCCAAAACATCCATAGGCGCGCCCAAGGCTACTCTCGACTCTGCTTCTGCTTTACGCGGCGCTGACGAGCCTAATACATTTGCTGACTCGACTCGACGTTTACCAGCACAGAACCGTGTTCCTACGCTGGTTGCGCTATGTCACAGGGCCTTTGCTATGAATTTCATCAAGCTTCGAGATAATGAAGCTCTATGGAATGCAAGAATCGATAAACAGCTTCGAAGATTACCGGATGAGATGATTCCGAAGTTGTTTGCGGTTTTGAGAAAGGAGCGAGGCGGATATTTGAAGCATGCCTTCATCATCACGGTGTGTACGCCTCCAGCTGCTGATTCCCATGTTTTCAATGACTCAATGGATGCAGTACTTTTACAGGGGGTCCAGCGTTATTCTTCCATGCTCCTCTTTACCTGGCGTTAAAGTGGACACGCTTCCGCGAATCACGGCGCTGAACAAGAGCATCCAGGAACTAGAAATCTCTGGGTTCGAAAACATCAAGGACAACGTCTTTGCTACTGCACTAGCCAATGCCAAGCAGCTACGAAAGATAGTCCTGAGGTATTTCTGATAGCAATTGTTGATCACCCTTCCATTGATATCACCGTTGAAGAGGTTGCACGAACGTCAGTGCTCTCACTATGCGGGCTTTAGCAGAGCATTGCCCCGATCTTAGGACTGTCAATGTTAACTATACCTCGGCACCACCAGCTGGGGTGGCTTCTTTACTTGCAGCATGCCCGAACATGGAAGTGCTGAAAGTGGCGGGGATTCAAAGCTGGGTTCGTCTGCAGTCGGTCATTTCTTGTCTTTCAGAAAAATGACTCTTGTTCATAGACGGATGCTACATTCCAGAAATTTGTAGCCGTTTTCCAGGATCAGCCAAATTTCTGTCTTCCAAACTTGCACACCCTCAAACTCGCTCATCTTGCTCTCTCTGACGCGGCTCTTGCTTCATTGCCGTCATTACCCACACTGTGCCCCGAGCTCAGGCGTCTTGATCTCTCATTCACTTTGGTCAAGAACGTCCCATTCCTTCTCCTCTCTCCGTCTTCTTCACCTCAACCTCAAACCCGAGCCAACGCGCCCTCACTAAAGTTGGAAAAACTGAACCTCACTTCAACATCAATCACACCCGCGGCACTTGAGGAGCTCCTCAAGCTCTGTTATGAGTTGAAAATCTTATCCATTGGTGCTCTGGGGTCCGGCTCGAGAGGGAAGGGTTCCAGCGCCAGCGCGAATGGTGTTGGATTAACGATAGACGACGCTGTTCTGGATTCCATAACCAAAGTTCTTTCCGGAGAGATGGACGACGTGGACGCATCTTCTGAGATGGGAGGGGATGTGACTAAGTCGCGTCGACTTCCATTGGAAGACCTGTCGCTGGTAGGCAACTTGAAGCTTGGACTGACACCGCGGCATGATCAGAATGGTATGACCTCCCTTGCGCGATTCATCACTCGCATAGGGAGGTCTTGTAAAGTACGCCGTTTTCGTACTCCTTATTCCATACATTTAATCAACCAAATTCTTACACATCTCCAGCGCCTCAACCTCTCTAACCTCGTCCACCTTCAATCTTCCGACCTAGTAGGCCTCATGCCTCCTTCCGCGGACCAAGCGACAGAAGAAGGAGATGGTGATGATGCTACAGCCTCAAATCTCGAGATCCTCCTGCTGAATAACACCCCGATCGACTCCTCAGCGGCGGTGTACATATCCACTTGTCGTAAACTGGAAACGTTGGGCTTGGCTGGAACGAGGATAGACGGTGAGTACAGTATTTCCATTTCGTCTTTTCGCCTTATTTGCGCTCCAGGCCCCTTTCTTCTTGATTTCGTTGTTTGTTTCCACAGATCGCTGATAATTTTTCTGTCAAGTAGAAGACGGATTATTCACTATTCTCGATGCCTGTTCTAATCTCGTCAATCTGGACTTGACGAGCTGTAGGAGTGTTAAAGTCGTTGATAGGAGACGGTTCTTTGAGGTATGCCCTTGTTTTTTTTTTCTTTCATGTTTTAGATGACTTGCTTTGCTGATTCAGTCGTTTTCTGCACTGTACTTTACAGGTCTGGGAAGACAGGCGGACTGGGAATGATGGTTGAACGGAATGGTGTAGGTCAAGGCTGCTATCTCGCCTTCCGTTATTCATCGCGATAGGATTGTATACCGAGTTCATTTCGGACTGGTAAGAAGTACTGCTCGTCTTAGTGTTTTTTATTTTCTCAGCTGGCGGTTCGAGTATAACTTATTGTTTCTTTCTTGATCTTGGATTTTATATTTTTAGCCGAAGACTGGATATATTTCTGCAAGGAGCCAGTCGGGAAATTTTTGAGAACTGTGGCAGATGCTTTCCCTGGGTCAAAAAGAACACGGTCTGTAGTCGATCTATGGCACGCCGCAGACAAGTTGCGTATATTTTCGAGTGATTCAGTGACAGGGTCCTAAGGGAATTTCATGAGGGAGAAGGCTTACGATGCGTTACATACGCGTGAACGGTATGATGGAGGACCGTAGGGCGCGACGCGCCTGTCAGTGGCAACCGAGGGAGGACGTTTTGGGTTGGTCGAAATTCAATTCACGTAACCAAAGTTGGAGGCCTCGGCCAAAATATGTGAGACGCGCGGTAGGGGGGTTTAATTTAAACTCAGACATTCCGACCTAACCTCTTTCTCCCTTTCCCCGCTTATCAAATCTTTTGCTCACTCTCTGAACCCGAAACAGCGAGTCTGACATCTGGATCTTTTTTACATTTTTATTTGCTCTTCGTCTGTATTAATATACTCGTATTCTTTACTTAGTGGAAGATGTTGATGTTTCCCGGTCTTGAGGACTACGTCAAGACTGCAGAGTTCGATCACCAGTGCTCCGCAAGAGCATGCTCGCTCGCCGCCCCATCCCCTGATGAGAGCGGTGACTCTGATGACGACAGCTTGTGGTCCAGCGACGACAGCGCCTCTAGTCCCACCACTGTTGAATCCACCCCTTATGAGGTTCCCAAGGTCGAGGCGAATTTCTATTACGCCGGTGTAGGTCCAAATGGACGCGGGCCCAAGCTCATTTATAGGACCTCTGACGACATATTCGAGGAACCTTCTGGCCCTGAGGCGTACAGGCGCCTTATGAGGCTCGTTGCTGTTCCAGATGATCATGAGTTCGGTCAGGACGGAATGTGGGATAGGGTTCGGGACAAGGTGCATGGCTTTCTCGGAACGCAACAATTTTCTTGACTAACGTTCGTTCTAAGGTTGTGGAGTTACTCGACAAAAAGAACATTAGTGTGACATCTGTCGACTTCGTTCGTTTTACGTGGCTCAACAAGAAGCCCGACCAGGAGATCGAGGAGGAAGACGACGACGACGACGACGACGATGCCATGGAAGAGAAAGACGTCACCTACGATGATATCGCACCCATCAAGCCTGTCGAGGACGGAGAACGTTACTACACCAACCCTACCATCTGGATTGGCATCGTGCCCGAGACTCTCACCGGTGCTGTTGCGCATGAGTCGTCCAAGGAGATCCGTGCCTTCCTCGACTCGCTCCAGGTCAAGAATGTCGACATCGCCTACCGTGAGTCGGTCTACAAGACGTTGGCCGGTCACGGTCCAGCCCTTTTCCCCCCCGTTGAAGACGGTGACCCTCTTCAGGATCTTATCGACAACGTCTCTGTTCTCCTCAGTCTTCCTATTGCAGGTCGCAAGTCTAGTATAGTGGGAACTCTTGGTCCTTACTTCCGCGCCGGCAACAAGCTCTTTGCCATTACTGCCCGTCACAACGTCTTCTTGCCCAGCGGGGACAACCTGACATATAGGTACAACGGTACGTTTTTACTTGCCACCCTTGAGAATCCAAGAGCTTTTCTGACGAGGGGACAGAGTCAGAATCTGTACCTAAGAAGGAGGTCCTCGTGATGGGCACGCAAACGTTCGTACGCTACCTTTCCTCCATCGAGGCCCTCATTGGCGCGCATATTGACGCGGCCAAATCTCGCGAGAGGAAAATCAACACACTCAGAACTAGGGTGCATAATGGAACCAACATTGAAGAGCCGCAGATCCGACTGGCCGAGCACGAGGCTGACCTTACTAGGACGCGTACCAAGATCGACAGTCTCAAGACGTTCTATGTCGGAATCAAGCAGAGGTGGAGCAAGGCTAAGGACAGAGTCATTGGGTTTGTCTGTTGGGCTCCCCCCGTCGGTGCTGGTGTTGCTCCTCACCGGTATACCCGCGACCTCTGCGTTATCGAGCTTTACAAGGAGAAGTTCAAGAACATGAAAGGCAACGTTCTGAGCCTTGGTGCGGTGCTAGTCTATTTTCATTGAATCCCGCTGGTCTGATATGTACGTCTCTCTTCCAGGTCCAGAGTTGTCCTTTTGGAAACTCAAGGAGTTGATGTACGAACGGGACGACGTCATATCCGAGTTCAAGTACCCCGACCACGGTATGTTTACTCTCAGTGACATGCTCACCGCCGAGAAGGTCAGCAACCCCAACACCTTGAACCTCCAAGGCGATCGCGTTCGTCGCGTTCTCAAGCGTGGCCTCACCACCAACACGACCGTCGGCACGGTCACTGGGTTTATGTCTTTTCTCCGCAGGTACTTCCCCACCGGCAACGTGGAGTCGCTCGAGCTGGCCATCCTTTCTCACGAGAACGAATCCGGCACCTTCTCCAAAGAAGGCGACTCTGGATCTCTCATCGTCTCCGCCACCGGTGAATTTGTCGCCTTGCTCACTGGCGGGATTTCCAAGGGAACGGATTGGTCCGATATCACCTTTGGCACTCTCTTTGAGTGGATCTGGATGCTCGTCAAGGAGGAGTTCCCTGATGCGGTCTTGTATTTCGACAACCTTGAAGAATTCCTCGCCGACGTGGTGGTCTAGGTTTCGTTTCTCTTTTCATTCCTTCTTATCCCAATCATACCAGTAACACAAGGCCTCTATGTGAGGGAATTGCAAACACGTCTCTCGTCTTTGTTTTTTTTTTCTGCGACTTCTTCCCTCTTCATGTAACCCCCACGTTCACCATCATCGGTCTGTGAACTCGTTCTGCTGTTTTGGCGTTCGCTTTTATCTATTGGATGGTTTCTTGGTGCAGATAAGCTGCTTTTGACCACTGGGGCAGCTGTTCGTCTGCTTCTTTTTGCCTGATTCTTTCGTCTTCATAGCTGACAAACATTTCTACCGTGTCTTCTTCTGCGCCGCATCAAGTCAGTCTCTTTCTCTCGTCTCGTCTCGTCTTTTTTTTTTCGGAAACAATTACTGATACAACTTCAACCTTCAGCTTACGGCGAACCTACACGCTTCGTTTGTTGCCTCGATGTCGTCTGTTGTTCTTCTGCTCTCTATAGTTCCTTGCCTGCTAGTACCACCTTGCCTATCCACACCCATGCTATGTGCTTCCCCTCCCCTATCCCGCCGTAAATGTGTATCATTATTCTGTACTACCTACCTACCCCCATGTCTAATTTTTAAATGGCTACTGTAAAGCCGTTTTGGGTATTGTGGGCAGAATTGCTGTTTACTATAGGACATACGGGTCTGTCGTATTTTCTGGAGCTGGATGTGTGGATGTGGACATCACCTTGGATAGGTTAGCGATTGAATCTTGAAGTGTCAGTTTTGGAAGGCGAGGAGGATGAACATGTAGGAACGGTCTGTTGGGAAGACCCATTTGGTGGTGACTATTGGTTTTACACAGTGGTTTACTGTTTTCATCGATCAAGAAATTCAAATTGTAATTGGCCGAGGAATGATGGTCCCCCTAATCCCTGATAAAAGATCGATCACTTATCAAGGAACTACTGATCGGATTTATCAGTGATAATTTTTTTCTCGCTCCTTTCCTCTGACCTCGATTTGAATCTACACACAACGAATGCAGAAACACATTCCTTTGACTGCAAACTGGGTGGTAGAGAACGTCCCTGTCGATATATGGCGGACCATCTTTGACATTCTCATTACCCAACTCACAGCACCTGACCCGGACTCTGATCCAACCCAGGCCGCTCTCATTCTTACACATGTATGCTCCTCCTGGAGGACCATAGCCAGCAATACCCCTGAACTGTGGACCGACGTCGACGTCTGTATCTCCTCCTCAGAGGAAAAGGGTAGTTCTCCAGGTACCGACCAGCCAAGCCTCAACTTGCATACCCTCTGTCTTGTCCTCCGAAATGCGCGCCATGTACCTCTCACAATGAAACTCCAATCCGAGCTGCCTTTGGTCCCAAGTCAATGTGACCTGAAGCTAATCCAATGCTTCTTGGAAGAGATGCACCGGGCGAAGGACCTCACAGTTGACCTTGGCATTCTAGACAGGCTACAACTCTTGGATAAGAGCTTATTCGATGACATTATGGCGAAAGCCCAACCTGCACCTCAGTTGACAAAGTTGTCTTTACGTGTCGCGGATAATGTCGTACCCTTTCCTCCTATCCTATCGACATCGTGGTCTCCTGCACCATTTCTGTGGAGCCTCTTACCCAACGGCGCAGCAGGGGTGGTGTTAGACGATGTCCTGGGATTAAAAACATCCCAATTCCCATTCCATCAGCTCACGACGTTGGAAATCGATACTAATGTATCGATAGAAGCATTTTTTTCTCTCCTTTCCACCACTCCATCCCTTCAGAGCGGAATATTCAAGAAGATCGAAGGCGAGGCTCCTGCAGAAGATTCAACTGCGACTCCAATCTGCCTTCCTTTTCTCCAGGTGTTGCAGATGGGTGGTGATTGTTGGGAAACGGAGGAGTGCCCCCCTCTGATGGACCTCTTGCCATTTATCAATGCGCCGCAGCTCACCATGCTCAAGTTGCAAAAGGACCGCCGGATCTCCGTGGATGCTTTCGAAACGTTCATTCAAAATTCTTCTTGCGAGCTCAAACACCTTCACATGGATATTGAAGAATCCCATCAGGTCGAGAAGATAGAGTGTCTGAAACTCTTACCGTGCCTTGAATCTTTCGACATCAGCACCCTGTCCAAGTCCCAAAGAGACCGTAGAGATGCCAATTATGTGCGAGAAGTGTTCACCACCGCCATGACTGAATGGGATGGAGCGAAGCGCGAGTTCGTGATTTGTCCGAAGCTGAAGAAGATAAAATTGGATTATGGTGCATTGGCCAATACTGACACGACGATTTTTTCAGATATGGTCGAGGCCAGGTGGGAGCGTTCAGGAAGATCGAACGAGTTTGAAGTGGAGATCGAACGAATGGGTGCTCTGTTAATAGATAAAAACAGAAAGTCACCAAATTGCAACTCGGAAACAATGCATCTCTTACAACTACAGGAATCTGGGCTTAATCTCAAACACGATCTTGAATTTATTTGGGGCGCAGTGATTTTACAGTAACAGTGGATAGCTAATTATGGAGGTCGGCGGGTAACTCAAAGTGGCTTTTCAGTGAGGTAGTAAATTGTTATATTGAAGGAGGTTTGACATGTATATCGTCGACTATAGAACATTCTCTATTCTTACCAGCATTCAATTGCTCCGCCCAGATGTTCCCAAGCTCCAACCTGCTTCCTACGTACCCTAAAAAAAAAAAGTCGTTCTAGAATTTGGTGTTTAGAGTTTGAAACTGGAAAATGCAAGTAGCATTAGCATTTTTGTGAGAGATGAAAGAAAGGTTGATACATGATCATTTCCCCCACCTCCCTTCCCATCACGCCGCAGTTCTAACCTAACCCCCTCCAGCTTGGTATTAGACTTGACATTCGTCGCTGGTGTGTCAATCTGGAGGTCGACAATGGTGCAGCCAATAAATAGCGCTAGGAGGCGATGTAGAATATACCCAACGACAACAGGAACCCGAACGCCATAACCCTCATAGACACCACCACCCACCCCACCTCATCCCACCCACCCACCTCTTCACCCATGTCAATAGCACAACCGGCAACTACCACCAATAAATAGTGACCAACGACTACCAAATGGCTCCACGTACATCTGCTGCTGGGTGACAGGAATCGGAAGCCGAGGCGAGGCTACCGTAGGCTTGGATCCAGTTACAATAAGAAATTCCTCACTTTGAAGACTGTCAGCTGTCAGTGAAGGCCACCTAGGGAGAGGTTATGGTGCTGAAACAGCTTGACTGGGGAATAGGCCCACATCGGCCAAGATGATAACAATAAAGAGGAGAACGTGAAAAGAGGCAGGAAATTTGGAAGTGCCGATAATAGGAGGTTCTGTGCCAAGTTCTACTTACTCGAACAGTCTGGTGCTTCTGTCCATTATCTACTCCTCACATTCACATCCCTGACATCCTGTCGTCGTCTTGTTGATCCCCACCCTAGTCTATCTTATGCTTCATCTAGTGATGTGCGGGCTTGGCTTTGGCTCAAAGCCTGGGTTTGGGCTGGCTTTTGGCTGATCTGCTCGCGAATCCTTCATGTCGTGACTCATGTAGCTGGTACTTCGACACATTTTCTAGCAAGTCCCAGATACCTCGCACTTCACTACCAGGGACCACGAAACTAGGACCACCATCGACTTCTCTTGCCCAGGTCACGTGCAAGTGCAAGGTCGCGCTCAATCTGTCAATGTTGATTGTTGATTCGTTTCTACCTCCTCCATCACCTCTCAATCCACCCTCAACCTCTCAGGACCTCCAATCCGTCATCACTCACATCATCTTTATCTCGTCTTCTACTGATCAATCTGTCCATACCGTCCAGGCGATGGAACGACGGTGAAGACATCATTCTCACCGTAGTTCGAATCTTGCTTGCTTCGAGCTCGACTGGGAGCCGTCAATGCTCTTAAAACCCTATCTTGGATCCAAGAAGTCTTGAAGGAGTACAGGGTCATTGCGAGAATCGTTGGAGGTGATGCAGGTGGTGAAGTTGGCAGTGAAGGACAAGCATAGGACATCTCGAGCAGCGGGAAGTGTGAGAGACCAACTGGAGCCCTGATAGTGTGAACGGCAAGGCTACGCCTACCAAAAGGACCCTGTTTGCACCTTATGGGTTCCAGCGCAATAGCCGAGTCCACGTCGATTCCGAACATTGAAGTTTGCTCATTCATCTTATTCACGTTTGGCCTGGTGAGCTCGTAGGCAAAGGGATGAGAGATGTAAACTACAGTACAAGATTCGATAAACTGTGATTGCATAAATATTACCAAAAACGATTATTCCAATGCTACATTGACAACAATGTTCGGGTAAACGACATCCAACGAGTCTGCCTCTGGCGGAGAGCCCTGTGAGGGTGAAAGTAAAAGGGAAGTTAACAGTTTCGATATGCAGTCTTCGGAAGATCGCACAAGGTCACCATTGGCATTTGATGATCCAAATCATGATTGCCATATATAGATAATCGACACATATGTTGTGAATAAGCTGTGGCCGTCCTCAAGGATGGATGCTTATTCTGGGGAAGGCACGTCCTAAGGACCCAGCTCTCCTATCAAGCGGTTGTGGATTGAATTTAGCAAGTGCTTCTCGACTCAATATTTGTTGTAAGGCGATGATGTCGATTTCTTCTAGTACTGTAGGCTGCACCATGTCACTGAACAGGCGGGTTAGTTGGTTAAAGAAGGGAACTCGAGGATGTCGGGGGTAAGAAATCGAATGGCGATCTTCTGTAGGGAGGGAAGGGCATCGAGAGGAATGACACTACCAAGTTGGGGTCAACCATTTCTTTAATAAAAGATCTAATTCATGCAGGTAGAAATTTTTGAGCATTAGCCACAAGGATGGGTATAAAAGAAGTACATTAACCTACATATCAAGGAATGCAAGAGACTTCGATACTGCTTTCATAAGTAGATATTTCACGGCATCAGCCAAGAGCAACGTCATTGTTTAATCGATTCCATGTTGGAGATGCCAGTCCTCTTAGAGTGCAGTCAGACTCCACAAAGCCATATTTCACTGTATTCGACAAATATTGTCCCAGTCGCAACAATGACATCGACGAGCCTGCAAAAGCATCCGGCGGCGCAAATTCCACCTTGAAAAGACGAAGACTCAAAGTCCTCAACGAACGTCTGACTAAATCTTCAGGAGTATTCTCCATCCATTCCAGTTCCAGATTGACGAGCGACGGAATCCAAGCCAGATTGATCAAGGACCGTGATATGTCGAGAGGGATGGTATTCCAAGGCACGCGTTCCAGGTGTAGAGTTTTCAGGTTTGAGGCTCTGGATTCAATGACAGAGAGGAGTCTCTTCAGGTCTGGGGAGAGGAAATAAACTAGACCAAGTGTGATGATCAACTCTTGAACGATTAGCGATAGGTCCAACGCGGGCGATGTGAGGAGTTCGGTGAGGCCACGGACACGTTGGGAAAAGTCATCAATCAAATGCTCCTCTGAGAATTGCGATCATATGTAGGCTTGGGTGAGCCTAACTTGATGGTCGACCATAGGCGCCTTCGAGCTGTTGAACTGAAATCTTTGGAGACGAGGCAGCAAGAAAGTAGCATATTTCTCGCATTTGAGGTGGTAAGATCGCCCACGAAAGAACTGGGGAGATGGTTAATGAATTTGATTATATTTCGGGAGGAAAGTTGAAAAGTGAGTCCTGGATTGGCATGAGTCCTGGCTGCGGTACGTGAGGTTACATTCTGACTTTAAATGGCCCTAACTTATGTTTGAATCACTCACAAAGGCCCTGCATAAAGAAAACGACAAGCAAAATGTCAGTAAAAATAGTGCTACCACTTCAACTGAAGACAGTCGAGGCTAAATCTCAGTCGTACCAATTGTTGGGATTATTTAGGTGAATAGCATAGTAATTAATAGCTACAGGAGCTCTTAAATACGTAGCTAGCCTGTATCTACATTATAATGATAACTACATAACTGGATTAGTAAGTGGATTAATAAGAGTTATTTTCTAGAAGAAGTAATCAGTGCCGGATTTGATCTCCAACACCAATGAACAGTAATATCCATTCAGAACCATCTACACTCAAATCTGAAGTATAGGACAAAAATGTAAGTAGAGAGTACTCAGCCAGGTTACTCGTGACATCAGACCAGGGCAGGCTACCCAGAACTAAGTATATTAAGAAAGATCATCAGAAATGCGGTTCTGTACTGATCCATGAGCGACTTACTATTCCCTTGTTCATTGTTAATCTCTGAACAACAGAATCGACTGCTCAGCATCTCGAAGTCTCTAACCTCATAAAATAAAGAACTTACTGGGTAAGCGGGTGGGAAGAAAGACAGCCATATGGATTCAGGACGAGCACAAATGCAAGAGAAAAGAGCTTCATATTGAATGATAGCGCCGTATAAAATTTTATTGTTCTGAACGGACGAGAAGAGAAGAGTTCTGCTTTATATCCAGAGATAATAGTTCCGATTTAGCAAGAGAGAGGAGGCTGACACAGCATGATGTGAACTGGTATATTTTCAGAGTATATCTGAGATAAGTTCAGTACTCGAAAACATGATCTTTTAAAAATAACTCTTCCCCCAAGATATTGCATGAAGAAACAGTCGGTCGTCGATAAAGCACAATTATAAAGGCCATGAAAACCATAAGTGACCCGAGGGTGAAGGACTCGAGTTTGCACAGAGCAGCAGCTCGTCCTACGGAGACCAGTATCTGAACGCCATGGGCTAAGAAACGCCAACCAGGCAAGCGATAAATGCACGGAATTGCATTGCAGGTCCAT
>JADNYJ010000328.1:0-35905 GCA_015501075.1 Gymnopilus junonius
CTCCCACACCTCTCACACACCACATCACTCTGCAAGCTCCCCGAAAACGTCGAGTGGATGATACAATTACAGCTGATGTTCGTGCACCCGCGTGAGGTGGAGTGGATGTGGTTGACGGAGGCCATGAAGAATTCGTGGGCGTCTTGTTGGGCGTAGCCGGATAGTTCGGCGGAGGAGGCTCGCCAGGATGTGGCGAGGAAGGAGATGGGTGCGTATGGCGAGGGTGGGGAGGCTGTGTCGGAGTAGATCTGGAGTTGGTTGGGTGTTAAGTATGGGAGTCAATGAGGAAAGGAGACAAAAAGAAGGAGATCGAGCAAGGAAGGAAGGAAGGAAGGGTGGGGTGAAAGAGCGGAAGAAAGAAAAGAACCCACCTCTGCAAACAACTTGTCCATCTCGCAGCACGTACAATTCTCCACCTTGCACTGCTTGGAATTATGCTTGTCGCTGAGAAAATAATTCCGTAACAATGGGTTGTGGATGAAACATTGTAGGACGACGTTCATGTAGCATGTTTGACCCAGGTTTAAGAGTCCTCTTCGGCCTGCAAGCATATGGAGGGCGTCACTTGAATTTAGGACGAAAGGCAAGCAAGGAAGGGAGGAAACGAACCATGGCATGGGATTGACTCAGCTCCTTGGAGAGCTTGTATTTCTGCTGAGGTTGGTACCCAGGGTTTGAATGATTCTCGCGCGATTTTGGAGTCTGAAGGAACAATGAGAAAGAGAGTAATTATCGGTCAGCTGATGAAAATGAACGATAACAATAAACAGACAGACGAACTCTGCGACTTTGTTAGCTTCTCCTCAGCCGCCACTGTCGCTGACAGCTGCATTTGTTCTAGTTTCGGGTGATATATAAAGTCTTCACAATCTGTGCAGTATACTGAACCGCTCCGGGCGTCGACACCTGTTGAAAAGAAGGTAAAACATCAGGACTAGGATTTCTGGCTACGAACTAATAGCGAGAGAGACTAACAGAATTGATGACCAACACTCCTCAAATGCTGCTTAATATGACCATCTTGCCAACACCCGATAAACTGACATTGAAGGCACGCAAACGGTCTTGTCAACGACATATGACACGTCCCACATGTTGGCGCAGCAATCTAAGAAACAAGAAACATAGTTTAGAATAAGCACACACCCCATAATAACGTACTCATGCTCGTCATTCATAAATCACAGAGCACTGAGCACTGAACATCAAATAGCCGACGTACCTTTCTCCGTTTCACAGGCCGGGTGCTGCTGGAGGTGGACAGTGAACGATACGCAGCCCATGTAACCACCGATGTATATTTCGATGCAATTTCGTTGTGGATGGTTTGTTGACCATCCCCGAGAGCGACAGAGATGTGTGGGCAGGACGATGATGCCATAGTTCACTGTTCAACGTGGTTGGATTTAGTTATACCCTTTCCTAAATTGTTCGGAATAATTTTTTGAGAAAACTGTAAGATACCAGTCAGTACCTTCAAAAAATAAATAATCCAGAATGTCTCCTACCGGTATTGGATGCAGAACCTCTGGGTAACGACTTGTCCGGCTGTGGTGAGCGATTTACAAAGCCCCCGGGTGGCGGGAAACGCGAGTTGATGCAGCTGATGGTCACGCTACACGTGCGTTTGTCACAGATATCCTTATGTGACAGATAAGATAAGATCTGGTAACGTACATCGATAAAAGATTAATTAAGCTGGCCAAAGAACTGGGATTCCTTCGAATGTCAATTGAATAGTCGACTTCTTGACTGACCTTCCTCGATCTGGAGATTTGTTGATGAGAGAGCAGTGCTTAAAATCCCCTCTGGCCAATGACGGGCGCGGTGAATGTCGGGTAGCGGATAAATAAATAACCCCGTGATAAATTAGTACTTGAAGGGAACGCCATAAAGGCGCGTCTATTGAGGGACTATTTGGCGCTGAATACAGGCATGTGTTCATTTTCCAGACGCAGCACAAATATGCAGGAGAAATACACTGTGCACAGAAGAGGATGATCGATAGTACGAGGATCGATGGCAGCCGACCAGCAATGAGTCACGACCTTCCTTTTGGGGGGGCTTAAGTAGGGAACAGCCATCACACCAGCCTTGCGGACAACACTCACCTCGATCCAGCAATCCCCTTACTTTTTTCTATCTTTCCTTCTTTCTCCCATCACAATGAGCACAGCAGCAAACTCGTACTACTTCCGCCGCCGCACCATAGGCAGGGCGGCCTCGCCCCCCACATGGGCTTGCTACGAGCAGATCCACCACGACGACTCCGACTCCAACTCCGAGTCTGATTCCTGCTCAGAGGACGATGAGGACTACCCAGGTGGCGTAGGCAGCACCACAGCAGCACCGCATGCTCGGGACTCCGACTCGGAGGACAACGACAGCGAGCTGCCTAGCCACACCCACACCGCCACCGACGCCCAGAGGGCCGGCGCAAACGCAGACAGTGAGCACGATATAGATATGGACATTGATGAAGAAGGGGATGCAAGTGCGAATAAGAAGAAAGACGTCAAAGGCAAGCAGCGCGCTGTCGAGCCTGAACCGCTGCCAGAGCCCACGACGACGACCCCAGGCGCCAGCGGAAGAAGCGGCCTCACGTCTATACCCTCCGCCCCATCTTGACGATCCAGCGGAGTCAAGGTTTCGTGTGGAATCAGGTTCGTTCTTTCCCTTTCATATCGTCTGTGCCGTGCAATGCTAACTAATTTCGATTCCAGGACCTATTCGTCCCCCGTATATTAAAGACCGATGTAAGTACCTCCTCAGTATGCCACTCCGCCAGTCGTCTCACACCGTTGCCCCTTTCTAGATATCGCATCCACATCCCCCCCAAACTCGCGAGGCTTCATCTCCAGCTCCGTCGGGTCCAACAACTCGGCCATGACCGACTACGAAGTCGAAGTGGTGGAGATTAGAGTGAACCCGGGTGATTTAGACGATATCATCCCGTGAACATTTGCTCGCACTCACGGTTCTTGCAAGTTCGGTTCCATGAACGTTAATTACCGTGATCCCACTTCCATGGCGGCTTTTCTGCACTCATTTGACTTTGACTTGCGTTTGAATTCTTGATCTCCGGCCATAAATGTATCCTATAGTCAGCATCAGCACCAGCACCATTAAGCACTGTATTGGTTGTCTGTCTTTTTCTTTTTCCTTTCAAACTTCTTTGCGGTTCTCATTTCGGCTTGTACATACATATTACAAGTTCTTCTTTTGCTTTTACCTCCCTTTCTTTCTCCTTTTTGCGTGTAGACAAGCATCTTCTTCGCGTCCTTCTCCGTGCTCTCGTTCTTGCTCGGTACACCTCGCTCTCAAACATTCGTCTCCTTTAAATTTACTTTTCTTACCTTTTCTTGTCTTGAACTCTCACATCACAGTGATCCCCTACATACATACAGCGTATCGATCTACACATACACTATAAAGAAAGTCTTTCTCTTTCTCCTCTCTTCCTCTCTTATTCTCTAACTTTGTATCGCATATCTACATGACTGTGTCCTTTCTTGTTCTTTCTTTCTCTTCCTTACTCCTGAAACTCTCCAATGTTACTCGAATCGAATCGGTTTTTTTCTTGATCACTTCGCTGGACCCAATTCTTAATCAAGATTCAAGTTGTAACATGTTCTTGTTTTCCTCCCGAAGATGTACTGGAGGGAGATCGATTCTGCGGGTACGTGGAGGGGATTTCGAATTCAGCGGTACGATCATGATAAAAATCCAGCATGATACATAAGAACCCCACTGGCAGTACTCAGCGCATTATGTATACGTTAGTCGTTACCAGTTCCAGCAAAAGAAGTTGAAACCGAGCTAGGGTACGTAAGTATTACTAGCAGAGTACCGCACAGGCGGTGGTGACTGAAATTTCAAATAGATTTACGTGTTTACTTCAGGAATCAAGCTTTAAATTGTGGAGAACACTAGCATCCTGGTATTTTTCTCCATAGACATCATTCCAGGCGATGGTTCAAGCGTTCATGAGTCGCTTCCCGCATAGCCGTCGTCGTAACGCGAGCTCGGGTATTGGGATATATGTATATTTACGGGCGCTAGAATGTTCGGATTGCCATATACTTGCTAGTGCCGTAAGCACCCCTATTTGAGAGGAAATTAACAGTAGAATGACGAACAGCGAACCAACTCTTTCGATCTTTCGACGCGATCCCGCCCGCCGCAGCGCTGACAGGCTCGCCGAAGAAACTCCAAGCGCTCAGCCATCGGATGACTGGGCTTGTAGTATCGATGACCGGACCGGACGATCATCATCATCAGCCGATGTCAATGTCAGAGTGAGAAGTCCCATCAGCTTCCCATGCTCCTCACATGAGTGATGAGTCTACCCACAAGCCGCCATCAGAGTTCAGCTTGATCATGGTCCATGGAGCTGTGCGCCTGTATCATTGTTCGCTGTTTATTGAAGGAAAAAATATTCAGATGAAAATGTATCAAGAATTGAGATGACTCGGAAATAACCCCGAAGCCCGAGGGGTTTCGAATTGTGGGCGTTAAACGCTTAGAATTTAAACTTATTAATATTCCAAATTCGCAGAAAACGATTCTGCAAAAGTATCATCAATCAACGCTAGGTCGTCAGAACAAAATGAATGAAGAGGTGAGAAATGCACCCAACTTAAAAGCCCATCATCAACGCACAGCCATGCGTATGAAAGCCAAAGCTGGACAGGACCCAATGACTGAATGATCCAACGCGTAGCATCCAAGCAACATCAAGAATTTCACTCTAATCGGCCAAGGCAAATTTTCGATTCGAGGTCGACCACTAATTTTAGGAATTTTGTCTTTTTTCGGTTGCCCGAAGTCCACTGGACTAGGTTGAAATGGTGACTCAATTTCCAATGGGAGGGTGCTATGATCTAGCGGAAGAATTGGATACATTTCCTCGTGGACTGAGATAGTCTACGAATAGCTATCGTTGAGCCTAGATATTATCATTCTTTCGTCTGTCGGAGCAGAAATGATGTTAGGCATATGCAACAGCATCTAGTTGAATGAAAGCATGGCTATATTAAGTTGTAGTATGCAGGTTTGTCTTATAAATACAGTGTCGATGAAATTCAGGGATGATGATGACGACAGACCGAATAGCCTGATATCATCAATAGCTCCCTATTCAGGCAGAAGGAGAGCCAGAACAGCAGTTGAGGTCTTTAAATTTCCAATGATGAAGAATGATAAAATGTCGATCATTTACCTTGGCAGTCTGGGGGAGAAAAATCTGATAAAGGATCTTGACTGACTCAGATATCTCGAAAGAGGCGCTGGTCGTCGCCGGAAGGTTGGAGACTGAGATGCGAATCTACCAGCCTTCCATGTCTTTACAATTTTGAAACACCAAGCTGTGACTCATTTTTCATTTTTGTCATACAAAACGGGTGTGATCGTATCGATTCTTCTGCCGTTTCAAACTGTGGGTGATTAAACACGATTAGAACACAAGGCACGAAAGGTCAGTCACTGAAAACGACGCTGTAAAGGTTGTCATATAACGGGCCGTGTAGAAAATTTTAAGGAAGTCAAAGATCTGAATGGAAGCTCTTGTTTCCGCTGACGAGCATGAGAAAACTGGGTCAATAGGTGGCTGGATGAGCAACTGTATTGGGCTTTAAGGAGCAAATGCTGCTTCACGCATTAACAGCGGCCTCATTCCTATTTATTACTTGTGATAAATCCCACAACAGGAGCTTAAAATATTGCTTGATTCAATGATTTTGGCATATAATTTCTCTTTCAGTAGCCGCTGCAGTCGCTTCAGCTTTACGACTTTTAATATGGAGATGGAGGAGTTCTATTTTTAAATTACAGTCAACTACCTCGAAAGGTTTACTAGAGTCGGCGGAATCTCAGCCGGATCTAATTTTCTTTCGTTCTGTCCTGCTAGATCATGGAATGTGAGGGAGAATGGTGACGTTTTCAGAATTTATTCCCCCATTTTCCAAATGCGTCCAGAACATCGCAAATTGAAAAAGGCTGCGCTGAACGTTCTCATCTTATGTATGGAACGCAACATGGTCTCCGCGGTCCACCGAAATAGCGCTGAAATCCAAATATCCTCTGAAGTAAACTTCTGAAAATAATTCGCAAAGCAGGCGGTTCTAAATAGGGATGATAACGATAGAAGTGATAAAGACGTGTGATCATTGGGGGACTTAAACTGGAGAAAGAGTTGTGGGCGAACGTAGGAAAAAATGGAGCTGATAGAATGTTCTACTTGGATACAAACACAGAGCGTCATAATATAGCGATGACAAAGAGGATAACATGACGACACGAATGGACAAAACAAGAAAACAATTGAAAGCAAAGCGAGGCAAGATACAATATTTAATGCACGAAAATCCTCGAAAAAGGTCTACACCCGTAAAACGTCCATGAGCAAAAGGAATGAGTGGCTGGAAGCTAAGTATTAGCGACAAACAAATCAGAGAACGACAGGCGGACATACCAGATATTTCTGCCTTAAGAAAGACGTTGCGCCAGCACGTTTCTTAGTAGGTGCGGTGCCTGTGGGAAGCCTTCCTACTTTCTTTTGTGTCCTCGAAACGAGTGAAGGAGTGAGAGCGTATCAATGGGAAATGAGGAGGCGTCTCGTCTGTAGTCTGTAAACTATGGGTAGATTTCGACGCAAAGGCATGTCCACTTTGGTAGGGGTATGTAATATACGGTCCTTGTCCCTGGCCATGCGCTACAATTCCCGGATCACTATAGCTGGGAAAGAGCAACCCAAGGGGTACAGAGGGATCCATCCCAACGGGCTGGGACGGGTGTGTTGATTCCCAACGCATCTGTGGGCCCGTCACAAGCGGGGGACCAGCTCTGACGTCGTAATTTGGGCTCAAATTCGCATCGAAGCCAGAGTGACCGACAGTGGACCCTGTCTGGGAGTTGTAGTAGGCTTGGGGGTTAGGCAATGGAGGCCTCACACCGAAGAGCTGATGTGGAGATGGATAAGGGGACGCTCGACTACGATTATAGGGTGTGTGGAGTCCCCTCGAAGGACCAGACGAAAGATGTACGTCGTCTGGATCAACGCCACCACCAGATTGTAATTCTTTTGTTTTTCGACTGCGAGGGCGCTTGTCGCCGTCGCCTCGTCGAAAGTCCAACGTCCAGTAGTATCCTTTTCCGGGATGACTCGCGGGTCGCTCGACCTTGACGAAGACAGACTTCAAAGAGAGGTTATGTCGTATAGATTTCTTACGAGAAATAAATAAGAGTGCTACATTAGACAAGGGCCAGTGCACTCACCTTCCAAGACGCGTCCTTTCCCGACTTCGCAGGAAATCTGGTCTCGATCTCATCGTATATTT
Organism: Gymnopilus junonius; assembly: GCA_015501075.1. Classification (NCBI taxonomy): domain Eukaryota; kingdom Fungi; phylum Basidiomycota; class Agaricomycetes; order Agaricales; family Galerinaceae; genus Gymnopilus; species Gymnopilus junonius. Next base: position 7,338 of record JADNYJ010000328.1, read on the forward strand.
GACTAAGGGTCAACATTTTTCGTTGGCTCCCCCAAATAGCCAGTTTGATCAGTCGCGTGATCCCAGGTGGCCATGGGTGTTCGGGTAAAACAGACAAGTTGACTGGCTCCGGAGGAGCGATGCCGAGGGTATTTCTGAGATATTTTCTGTCTCCTCGTGGGGTGGTAGGGAACCATGAAGGGAGGCATACGAAAAGACGCTGTCGTTATCGTCCAACGACAAGGTGTCAGATTCAGGGCTAGGGAAAGTTGAATGCGGATCGTCCAGGGCGTTGGCAATGTCCTGCATGGCAAAGCCTTCAGATTCTTGTCTCCGGTAGGCAGGATTTAACATGAACGTCTGTTTTAACAGGCAATACGTTACAGTGAGCACATTCCGATTCAAAAAGCATCCCTTTGATCTAGACAGACTTACCGGACGATAGGAAGTAGGGCCTGTGCAACAAAGTGCTACATCAGTGAATCCGTAGCCGGTGCAGATATACGGAAGATGATGCAAGAAACATACTTAGAGAATATCCCTCCGGACCAGAAAAAAGAGGTGAAAGGTGTATGGTATCGTCTGGGTCATCCTTTATCCTAATTTCTGAAGGCTTTTGAGATGAGGTTTCCGGCTGCATGGCGTTTAAGGGCAAGGAATCTCTGGAAAGTGAGTGAGCATTCGGCGGGATATAAGCAGAACGGGAAATTTCCATACCCCTTGTGGCTGGCGTCTGAGAATTTTTAGCCATTTTATTAGACCACCAGTAAGTCAAGATCAGAATAGAAAGTGGAACACCGACAGAGGAAATGTATTGATGAGGGGCGTGGATAGTTGATGATCAAAGGCAGTCGGCGCCGCTATGGTGGACGACCAGAAGAGGAGAAAGGAGAGATGTAAATGATATCAGCGCTGAGTGGACCCACACAGAAAAGAGAAGGCTAACATTTACCACGGGATGTCAGGTGATTTGTCGCACAGGAAGTGCCTATAAACGTCCTAGCGGTGGCCAGTACTTGTGAAATGCAGGCACACTCGGAGAGGACTATCTAACTTTCCATAGAGAGAGTATTCAGTTGGGATGCAACGAACGGTTGGGCGAGATTTATATCTGCAACGTTGTGCGTGACACATAACGAAATTCATAATGAACGAGCCAACTTTTGGCAGTTTATCGTGCATCGGTCAGGTTGATGCCCTTTCGATGCCAGCCTTTTGACTCGGGAACTGTCCTCGAGGCGAGTTCTTTGGCCGGGGCATTCCGCCGCTTTAGCCTTGCTATTAGTTAGGGATCAGCGATGGTTAGAAGATGACACATTTTCCTGCCTTGAGGATGTCGACATATATATCTATGATTCCAGAGACGGAAGGATTGTGGAAAAGCAGTCTTTGAAAGTTCGTTCCTTGCGTTGTGCTTGGGAAAGCGCCGCGTGCATCAAGGCCTTGACGTGGTAGAACGCACTTGCGCTGTCAACGCGTCATGCGTCATGCGTTGGTCATGCGTCGTGTTTGTGGGGTCCATCGAATCCATCTATAGACCAATGTAACTCCTTCCAATAGTACGAACTAGAACAATTACTTCGGACCCGGTCTATGCAGAGAGGCTCCGTACCCGAGGCCAAAAGAGGTCTAGAAATCTGAAATTTGCACTAGGAGGTGGAAGAGCAGGGAATGTATTCGCTGGCTAGAAAGGTTAGGTTGGTGTTACGTAATATGATGGCATCATTTTCTATTGTCATGCCCTAAATGTAAACGCTGCTCTCGATGATCCAACGATGACCAACTCAATCATATCAAATCGCGCAAAGCTTAAAGCCCAAGTCACAAAATGCCGAGTACGATTACAATCATTATCCCTTACTACCGCAAATACTGACACATTATCGTCATTGCAGCCCCAAGAGAAAAATTCGAACGCCGGCGGCGATCCGGCTTCCACTTGATTCCTTCCGCCTCTAACGAGCTCGCTGAGATTCAAACTTATTAGATTTCTCACCGATAACTTTTCTGACTCAGGTGTCCGGATCCTTTTCTCCCTTCTCTCTTCAAAAAAACTTTTTACACCTTTTTTTTTCGCCGTCAACCCTCCGTGCTGTTTGACTGGAAAAAGCTTCAACTACTCCTAAGTCGGAACGGTGAACCGTCATAAGCAGAGGTCAGTTGCTACATTTGATCCTACTGCATGTTACCACCCTTTTAACTGGATGATTCTCTAAGAGGCCTTATGTTTTCCTGGCCTGTGAATTGCAGATTCAGCACTCTGGAACCTATTCCTTAAGGCAAGGTCTGAATCGAGCTTCTCTTGTAATTTATTGACGCCGCTCAATATCTTAGGCTCGCTTGTAGTTAAGACTATTCTGACCTTATTTTACGGCGCAGAATTCGAAGAAACTGGTGCTGAACTTGACTTCGATGCATGAACGGCTAGGTCCAACCCCGGAATGTGTCCCCTCCATACAGCACTTATGGCCTTCCTTTCCCACAAGCTCTGACTATACAAACGGGGTGCAGGTCTCAGACCAAAACAGCAGTCGCGCAACTTGGAACCCTTGATTGAACGCAAGAAATCAACCAGGATCGGATCAACGTATTGGGAATTGCAAATAGGTTCCTTCTACGACAATTTTTTTCCAGGGTCTGCTGCGAACCGAATGTGAGCAGCTTGGAGTGGGTCGCATGGATCGCTTATGAGCATCTAGACCCAGGTCAAGTACATCATTGTTTTTCTCTTGCCCACCTTTCGCTGTTCCTAATCTTCCCTTGATCATTGAACAAAATCTGTTACGACAGAGGACAAATTTCCATTACAATTGTCCACATCGATGGACGTGCTCATTTACCCCCAATGGATTGTTGCAGACAAGATCTACGTGGAATGGTCTGTCCCTCTGTTCCATATAATCTCTATCCCCCTCATATAGATGAATACAATCAAGAAGGCTCGTGATGGGCGTTATCCTCTGAGCATGTCAAAATTTTCCTTCGCTAGGTCAGATGTTCCTTTACAGTCTGATTATTACTCACTTTTTTCCACAGACGTTGAATCATAATGCGTTCGTCCGACCAAACGACAGATACTTTGACTAGCTCCATATGCTTACGCAAGTTAGGTCGTTCGCTCCAGCTACTCCCACGAGTCGCATGTTCCTCTCGTTCATTTTCGATCCACTGTGCGACTGGCCTCGTAAGCTCTCGTAAGGCCAAGTTGGCGCAAATGACGTTTGCGGAATACCTCAATTCCATTTATAAAAGATGTGGCGTGTCGAAGCTCACCGGCACCATTGCGAAGGACTTCGACATATGGGGTAATCACCATGCTGCGCCCGCAGTCGACAACCAAGAGGAAATGGATATTGGGATAGGTTCCCACATAGCATGGACCACTCTCTGTACAATGAACGATCAGGATAAAATATTTGGGTATGTATATCCAATATAAATTTTGTAAATTATGCATCCATTGAGTCCCTGAGCAAAATGAGAAAAATGATAATGGACGGTCATCCGCGCAAAGTCCTATCTAATTGGAAGCCCAACCCGTAAGTTTCCTCCGTAAATCAACCCTCGGATCAGCAAACATCCCCGTCGTCGTCATTGGATCGATCATGAACGCCAAAGACCAGACGAACCATGATGCTACCCAGATATAGCCGATAAATCTGACCCATAGCGCTGGAAGTACCGCATCCACATCCGTAGCTTTTCTTTGAGAGCAGCCCCGTTCGGGGTGCCATTGTCATTTTTCCGTTGCTTTGGGCGTTCCCGTTTACATCTGGCCCGATATGAGTCCGGTCGTCCTTTTCCTTTCTTCCATGACCTGGAGTCTGTGACCAGACCCACGCGACAATCTTCTCGATAGTGATACCCACTGCTTGCAATTGGAAGAAAGCAAAAGCGCCGTTCCACTCCCACCTTCCAAGGAGCATGTATTCGCCCCCGATGTGCACGACACCGATTATGAAGAATGCTGTGTAGAGGAACGCGAATTTTGCTGGGAGAGAGGAGGCGCGGGAGAGAGGCGAGACGGAGAAGGCGGAGAGGAGGGAGGTAGTGGCCGAAATGAGGGACTAAAGGTTACATTAGTCCGGCAATTTGTAAAGTAAACCAAACATTGAATTCACCTTCCGCAGGAGCTGATGCCACACCCTCCTCCAAAACCTCTGCACGCTCCATGCATCCAATGCTGACCCGAACAACCTCGGCCACCTTTCAGGCTCGAGAAACCTAATCCAACAACACCAGCGGAAACCAGACAATTTAGTGCACAAATTCGTGCTGCGCCTGCGGTTGCGAACGCCAGCACGCCAAGGGCCCTCCACTGAATTGCCGCATCACGCAGCCCTCTGCCTGGTGTTGTGGTACCAGGGTTGGAGGCGTTCGCCGTGTACGCTATGAATTCTAGCAGGACACACAGGAGAGCAGTGGACAAACGTATTAAGACAAATTTTGACCGGGGCGTTGAGGGAGAGGGACGAGAGGGTAAATGTCGGTGTTCGTGCGCCCAACCTATACCACGAGGGTTGGTGTACAAGTTAAACGCGAACTGTAAACGTTCTTTAAGAGATTGCTCCGTTATCTTTTCGCCCTTCAAACGTGGCTCCTGATAATTGGTAAGAGTATCAGGATTCGTAAAAAACATGGCATCTAGCCCAATCAAGAGCTGTGTCAGAATCGCCGAGCCAAGTGCTACATCCGCAGATAGATCGCCGGTGGAAGTGCGCGTAATGAGGTGATACGATATCCAGAGGATGGGAAGGAGAAGAATATACGAGATTGGCTTTGGGAGGCCTGGTATAGTGCCTATAATCAACCCTAGCTGAGAGAGGCCGTATAGAGGGCCGTCGAAGGGTATCCTACCCTCAGCCATCGTGGAGGGGTCGAGGACGGTGACTAGAGCCTAGAGATGAGTCAGATGGTGGTGGTGGTTGAGGTTAACGTTCAACGCAACCATGGAATCCATATAACATTGCCATCAGCCATCAGACTGTAAAATTTACAAGAAGATGAAAGAACCAAACGACTTATAGCATGATAGCATCAGAGGAGTCCGCGATCAATGACATTGTCAACTAGATCCGGCGACCGGCTGTCATGCATGTGAAAGATTGATCCGTAAGGAGACTCACAATGTTCTTGGTTGGAGCTTGGCCACCACCACGGTTCACCACATTCTTTAGCCTCTTGGGATGTCAAACCTTTCATTATCACCATCCCTTGAGGCATATCAGGATCCGATAATCCAACTTAAGATCTCTGAAATAAAAGAAAGCCCCACTTCACTGCAAAATTTGGTCGAATAAGCTGAAAAATACGTCGCCAAGTTTGCGCTGGTCGAAGAGCATGTTCTCAGCTACAAGGAAGCAGAGGTCGACTTGGATAGGCTCCTCAATTCCATGCTATTTCATGCAGATGAAGCTGGTGGAGAAAAATCTGTATGCCATGTCTCAGCGGCTATGATAGCTTGCACAAACTATTCAAGAAGGAAGGGATTGGGCCGAACGATCAAGGAATCACTTGGCTGACCCACCTCTTGTATGTGTGTAGGTGATTGTCTCTTGCAAACTCGCTCCCTGACCTTTATTGAGTTAAAGAAAACACGAGTTTTATACGTCCGCGCTGTCGAGATAAACCGTTTACAGATGCCGTTCGTGGCATTCATTAGGAATCCTTCATCCCAATTCTAATGGGTTACTTTAGCTACTACACACCGGAGGCTTAGCAATATAAAGGGTATCTAAATCTGAAAGAAAGATTTCAAGTATGGAGACAGCTGTGGAATTTCTTCGCAGTTGAAATAAAAAGACCGCTTTATATTTCTATTAATAAATTTAAAGGGTCTTTAAATTTCAAATGCAAAGGAATCTCGCAGCAGAATCAGGGTTTCAAAGCTTTTGTTCAAATTTAAAGGCCCTTTGTATAAGTAAATCTCTGGTGTGCTACTTCGGGAAGCATATGGATGTCCCCTCACTGGATCGCAAGATCTGGAACACCCATCTCCCCACAACCTGGATGCCGTCATACAACTGCAAGGTGCTCATATCATTCGTCGAGCTATTGCGGACTTCGATGAAGACCATAATACATCATCTGTGCGCTGCATTACATAATTGCGGACTTGAATACCAGTTGAATTCTAGCTGACCTTCCCTTCAGTTCAAGTCCGCTGCTGCCACATTCTTGTCAACTTTGCTTGCCTTCCTGTAGACGAACTTGCCGATCTGAAGACTTTTATTAACTATCCCTCCAATGGAACACCCCTTCAGAGCAACGCACTTTGGGGTTTTGAGACTCTTCGATGGTGCTTGCAAAAGACTGCAGTATGCTCCAAAAGTTTGCCAGATGAGAATGAAGACTAATAGTGCTACAGCAGGACGATATTTACAAAGTTAAAAAGCTCCTTCATGGCAATGGTATATCTATGCGCCAAGATGAGGGTCTTATAGTCTTCCGAGACAGGAGTGGCGAGATCGTTAACCAAGGCAGCCGCAAATGATCTTACTCAATTTCCATGCCGCGATCGCTGGAACTATGCTTATGAGTGGTACAGGGAAATTTTTCGATGACCTTTTATGCAAATGCGGTGACAGATACGAATCCATACCCTTAGTTCGTTGGATAGACCTGGAGGAAGCTATAGCGGTTGAGGAAATCAGGGAGGTTCTGATTTCCTCTTATCAGCAAGCTCATCTAACTTAGGCCTTAGTATAATACGAGTTCTTTGCTCCGTGAGGATACTCCTTTTATCAGTCATTTTGAATCACTTTATTCCCTTCAGGCGATACATAATCATAGCCCTATATGTTTTGAAATTGTCGTGCCATGGCTAATTTGAAGGCGCAGTCCGACTCCGAACATCGCGTCGACCGTCGCGCGACTCGCCCCCGACGCGCCGCGGTAACCAGTCACGTTACATAGACGTGATCGTGTTCAAACGGCCGGACTGGAACAACCCGCTTTCCATCGGCGACACTTTCTTGGGTCTTGACTCTGAGCGCCACAGAAGTTCCAACGTCGAGCTCGCTGAAATATTTCTCGTCCTTCTTAACTGCGCCATCATAAAGGGTCTGACTGCATGCAGGCGAATGATCTCCCAGGTTGACACAATAAAGCACGCCGATAGTGAATTTGATGCATTGCGAGATGCAGCTGAAAGCTTGAAGCAAGTTGGCATTAGTGCAAACTTGGGCGATTATGTTCTCTCGAGACTTGTTGGGGTCGAAACTGCCAAAGTCCAGAAGAAATTTTGTATCATTATGGGAGGTTATAACTTATCCATATTTTTGATTACAATCTTGCCGGTCCATTATCGTCCGTGCCTGGCTTTATGAAAATTTCGGGAAAATCAAAGAGGCGTGTATTTCGGCAAGCAATCAGTGACCATGATGCAAAGTAGCCACTCTTGGACGTCCACTGCTCCTTAACCCATCCCTTCCTTGCAGATTCCCCACCTCCCCTTTCTTTTCCTCCTTACGTGACCTACGTACATATCCTCCTCTGGCCTTTTCCTCAACCTTCTCCTAAGGAAAAGAAAAAGATGGTAACATTCGTCAACTTCAAGGCATCCCTGCTCCTCCTCCTCGCAGTCTTCCAGTGCGCTCTCTTCGCATCGGCTCGCCCTCAGCATTTAATCGACGCGGAGCTCTCGAAGCGTGAAAATGTGGATACCAGGGGACTCGTCACCAATGCCAAACGTTTACGAGCTGGATTGGGCCCTTTGAAGCCAAGGACTCTCTATAGCCCCTCTCGTGTTGCTGGTGGGGCAATTTTTTGGTCTGATTTACCATCTGATCTTATTATACCTCGCATGGTCATTTATAGCTCGCGATCCTCAACCTTCTGCCGTCCTGTAAGGTTTTTGTTATCGAAGACACGTTTGCAATTATTCACCACTTTCTGACCTGCAGCCCGACCGGTAATGTTGTCGTCAGGAGAGCGGATGGAAGTCAGGTGGGGTACTTATCGTGAGTTTGTCGGGTCCAATATTTCATGGAACAGAGTAGTAATGTTTGTCAATATAGGACTCAGGGGTACGTTATTCGCCTACGACTTTCTATGGATTTGTCGAATTCTAACGGACACGAAGATTCGGGCTTGTCACTACGCAAGGCAACAACATGGAAGTCAGCTTTAACCCTAACAATTCCCCCTTCAATGTTGCCATTGTACGTCTCAAATTTCTCCCTATCTTCGTTCTGTTGAAAACTAAATTGAGTGTTTTTAAATACGCAGAATGGTAACCAATACCCTTACCTTGGCTTTGTCGGCACTACTTTGTACGTCCTTATAGGCCCTTTTCTTTTCCAGACAAAAGCAAATTAATTACCGTTCGTGAAAAGGGCCACTAATGCAATTGGAATGGGCGCTACCAATCCAAGTATGTGACTCGCAAAAAAATTATATTCATTTGTTCAAGGTTCTTGTGTTTAGCTCTTCCCGGTTCAACGTCCCAAGTAGTGGGTACTGAGTATGGTGCTACTCAGCGTTCCGAATCTTCTGTTTGGTATTATAGCGCGAAAGATCACAAGCTGACCGGTAAGCATGTGTTACTCGTCTTTTTCATCAATTCCGACTGACGAGATTATCATAAGCCCAATGGGTCAACCCTGATGGCTGTAAGTATTCGGATTTCGTTTTAAGTGCCGGCGTTTATGTATCTAAAATTTCCATCCAGCTGTGCTTTTCCCAGGCTTTGTGTATGTCAGCTCTAGCAACCGTATTGGCCTCGATATGGCTCCAGGTTCACTCGAAGTGGTGAGTTTATTGGCATTTGGTGATTAGCTGCCGAGCGTTAACGGTGCATTTTATAGTTCCTTTATGTTGTATAAATATTGGGTACAATTTTAGCTAGCCATTTTGCGCTGTTCCCCGTGCCACCTTTCCTTTCTGCTAGACGCCAATAGGCTTTGGACTTCAATACTTTCATTTAAATAATCTGATGGACTTGGTGCAGAAGATATTACACTAGTTTTACTGGTCCTTCCATTCGCTACAACAAACTTGTTCTACATAGACATACCTTACTATATACTGCTGTCCCTACTGCTGAATGATTCAATGATCCTTGGGGCGATATCATGGAAATGATGCTGGTCGAGGTGCAGGCCAGGGTATATAAATAGCCCAATCATCGAACCTTTTGTACTTTTTATGCCACGATGGTGCGAACGGGTACCTTCTTCGATGATGTATCCTGTCCGCGGGTTCGCGAAGGCTGGGCAGTGGAGGAGAGCTGAACCAAGAAAGCATTTCCATCTGGGGAATGACGAAAAGAGGAATGACCACGTGATGTTGGTTCGTTTTGAAGCGACTGTCGAGTTGAATGGTTGCTCCCTCTCTTTCCCGCGTTCCCCTTCCTCCTTCGAGGTATCTCAGGATATCCAGGCTCTCTATAACTTTTGAAAACCAAATACCAAAGACTTCGTATGTTATCTGCTTATATTTAATGTATTTGAACTTATTTCATCATATCTCGATCATACACAGCCAGGAAGCCAACCACGTTCACTACTAACGATTATTCTTTAACAGCAACGACACTTGTATAACATTCTAGAGACCATATATTATGGCCCAGCCCTCTCAAGTATTTCCTCCTTGGCTATCCCCCACAGTAGTGGTTGTCACGAATGCGGGAGGAGCACCTGTGGCCACCGAAACAAGCATAGAATACATTGCGCCTACCTACTTCGGTCCGAGTGTAAGTCAATTATTCTCAGTGCTACTGTGATGTTGGAAGCTGGATTTTTGCTGCAGATACCGTTGGGTACTTTGTATAGTTTCGGTGGGACTTCAGAACCACCTACTGTCATTCTTCCTGGCCAGACCACCACTTCGGCTGTAGCAACCTCCGTTACGACAACAGCGACACCTACCACGACTGCACTCACGACTACTTCAGCGACATCTTCTCCAACTTCTGCTTCATCAATATCTATTTCCGCTTCATCTTCATCCACCGTATCCCTCACTTCATTCGTATCTTCTAGCCTCTCACAATCCGCTTCCCTTACATCCTCATCCTTTCCCTCCGCTTCTTCTACTGGCGGTGTTACCCCCATCGCAGGACATTCACTATCCAAAGGCCAGTTGGTTGGCGTCATAGTAGCCAGCATTCTAGCCGTGATCGTTTCCTTCGTAGCAGGCATCACACTGTGGCTATGCCTGAAGGGCAGAAGAAAGAGACGTTCACAACTCAACATTCTACCCATTGACGATGATTACGAGATCATCCCACCGGGAGGCCATCTTCCGGGGGATGGTTCTCCTCGGCACAGTGGCGAGGAAGGCGATCCGTTCCTTCAACATCATGGTGATGAATTTTCCTCTGGCGGAGCTGCTGAGACTGCAGCCGCCGCCGCCATTGGTACTGCAGGAGGAGCTGCCATCGCTGGCCCTTCTCGTGCACCTCGGGTCCCACCACCACCTGTAGCTTCTACTGGGAGCAAATCCAGTGGGAGCACGGCCAATACCGGCAGTGACTCTTCCAACTCCCATGCATCAGGCTTTGGCGTCCTCTTGGACCGACCCAGCTTAGGATATCTCCCTATCACGCCAGAACATGACGAAACAACTGGACAACCTCTTTCACCAACCGACATGGCACGCATCCAGCGTGAAAGCGTCCTTCCCGACGATGAGAACCAGTATGATGAAAATGGACAATACACCGGTGCATACGCCATCTCGCAAGACCCTCAGGTACCTCCTAGGCTTGTTGAACCCTCCGCTACAACACCTCTGCTTGGAGGGGATAGTGATAACGCACCGTTCACGACTCAGCCCTCCTATCTTTCTGAGAAGTCCTCATTTGGCTCTCATGAGGAAGGAGAGCCGTCCATTTTGACTGCACGCAGGATCAAAGCTGAGGATTTGGGGCCTCGTACCAATTCCGAGTCTACAGCTGGTCCGAGCCACAGAACTAGCACTGGATTCTTAGGTGCACTGGGGCTTGGTGGATTGGCTAATATCGGTCGCCTAAGTTGGTTCAGGAACCTCGACTCTCCAAGGAATTCTAGGGCCATCTCAACTCCCGACTATACCGCCGACCCCCTCACGGAAAAAGACATTGAAATCGGTCGCTCAGGATTACTCAGTCCACACTCAGCAGGCTCCTTCGGCGTGCGACCCCGCTTAGGTGCGGGCGTTGGCACCCTTCCTGATGGAACTCGCCCAATTTCGTCAACTAGTGCCAGGAGCGGCGCGTCTGGTGGGACTTTGTACCATGATGCTCAATCTTCGTTGCCTTCGACCCCATTGCTGGCACCTCTGCCCAGGGCATTGACACCTGCGGAGCAGCCTCGGCCACCGTCTGCTGAACATGCTTGGATTTCCAGCCCGTTGAACGATGGAACTTCTGGTACACCGCCTCCACCTGCGTATACTGATCGGTTGCATCCCACTTCGTCCACACCGCCACCTCATCATTCTTCCAATCCTGACTTGGGCAATGGCGGTTCGAACACTTTCGCTGGTGATATCCTCGACATGCCTGCTCCAGCTCCACTCAATCACTTCTCTTCCATCTCCTCACTGAAAGAAACACCCACTGGGAGCAGCTTTGGGAATAACAGCACCAAGCCTACCCCGTTCCCGCCTCCTGGGTTGGACAGCACCATCCGACCTGTTGGATGGTCTTCGAGAGATTCGGCGACAACTGCCTCTAGGGGTTCGTTTACTGGTCTCTTTGGGCTCTCTTCTTCTATCCTTGGGACAGCTATGGGCCAGGGCATGGACCACGGTGTACATGACGTGTCGATTTTGGTTGACGACGTGTTGGACGAGGCTCCGCCTGATGCTGAGCGGGGATGGAGGACAATTTCATCCACTGGCAGTAACGGTGGTGGTGGTGCTCTGGGAGTCCTGGGAGGGGTGAGTCCTTCTGATCCTGGAAGACGAGGAACTTTTGGTCTGGTAAGCTGTCTTTCTTTCGCTGAAGTCCAATTCTAATGGCATTTTTTCTTTTCGATCTAGTTTGTCCCTCATAACCCAGGTATCAACTCGGAACAAGGCTCTCTCCACTCCATGCGCTCAGCTTTCAGCCCTTCCGCGTCTGTCCGCTCCTCTGGCTCCGCACCTGCTTCTCGTCGGGATCGCGACGTCCGCATGGATGGTTCAATCTCGTCCAACTCCTCTAGGCCTTCAGCGCACAGCGTTGCCCGGTCTATGGGGAGCGGAGCCTCTATCATTGCCCATTCTCTTTTGAGGACAGGAAGTATCTCAGAGGATGACAGGAGGAAGGGACATGCTTCAGGTGGTTCGGTTTCTCCCGCACTTTCGGCCTTTGGAATTGCGCATCATCAGCACCGGACGAGCTCTTCTGGTGAACAGGACTACCCAAGACAACCATCGTCGCCGTTGGCCATGGCACCTACAATTGGATCTCCACCTATCGCTTACATGAGCCCTGACAAGGTCCACACAGTCAGAGCCATGGACTCGGGAACCTCAGCTGGGTCGGCCACGCTAGCGGATACTTCATTCGAGACAATCAGACCTGGAGATGGCGAGCATGTAGGGTTGTTGAGCCCACCAAGAACCACGAGCCCTCCGATTTCGGTGAGCAGTGCCCCTTGGGCCGGTGGATTGGACGGGGATTGGCAACCTGCACCTTGAACATGGCAACGCAATGGGCCATGGCTGGGCTGATCTTTTCTAACGCATGTATGAATGCCCGACTTGCGCCACCTGCCACCTGCCACGAAGCAATAGGCTTTGAGCGGTGTGCGGCGGGCACAGGGAGGGCTGAGGTGATCCCAAGATTTGAAGGTCTATTAAGTGAGGTTTCGGGCTTCATTACGGACAATTGGACCTTCTAGAACGTGCAGGGGATGGATGGATGATCTTTTCCGAAAATTTCTTCTTGCTTCATTATTTGACTTTTACGTTTTCATCTTTAGCATTATATCTTTTTCTTTCACCCACTTGCGATATTGACTCACGACTATAGCTGCACGATCTCATACTCACGACTCATCATTTTCGTTCTCTTTCTAAGGTACATAGTTAGTATGTATGACGTTTCATTCAATGGGATTGGTTTGAAATCGTCTGAATTCATACCTGAAGTAATCAGTATTCAAGTTTTAGTGCGAGACATGATGACCATAACCAAAGTGAATAAATGATACAAAGGACAAGTTGTATGGAAATGTGTATAAGCAAAGGGATTGGTGATTATGGTGTCTTCTCTTCCAAGCCTCCAGTCTTGCGATTTGTCTGCAACAAGGATAAGGAAAATCAGAACATTGGACCTGTCAACGGGCAAGAGAGACATGATACACACCTATCTCTCACAGCCTCCTGCCACCTTTGCAGCTTGGCGATCTCGTTCACCTGGAACCCGTATATCCTGGGCCTGTACCTCTCTGCTTGAGTGCAGCACTAGCAGTGCTGATCCCCTCACCGCCGCCCTCAGCAGCGACGCTCTCCGGTTCTCCCTCAATTTCCTCCGTCTATCCCCACCCTCCTTCCCCCCTGTCCCAGTTCCCGCAGTCCCATTCGCCGCACCGAATGAAGCGCATTCCATCCTTGGACGGTATAAGCGTAGGTACACCAGGTACAAAAGATGAGGGAAGGTTGTCCCAAAGTACGCTCCGTCGATCGATCCGTGGCGGACGACTTCGGGGAGTACAGGTCTTCGCACCGGCCGCAATAGAGCTTGACGGATTTTTCGTACGGGATGTCGGTAAGGCCTACTGGGAGGAGGGGTTGGGATGCGCAGAGGACGCGAGGGCATCGGCCAAAATCTGCTCGTTTGTATTTGTCCAGCTGGATGTAATAGGGTGAGATTTCTCGGGGCAAGGGTGAAACAAAGAGAGGAATGTACCATTTTGCTTAGACCGCGAGCTGTGACGATCCATCTGGCATGGATGAGCCATATAACAGTCGTGCTTGGACGTCTAGAGAGCGCGTAGTTCGTCTGGATATCGTCATCTGCAAAGGGCAGTTATTCAGTACTCATAACATAATAAAATAAGATAAAGACGCGCCTAAACTATCAGTGATAAGATCGAGTGCCTGCGGGTAATTTGCCACCTCGTTGTTCAGACCTGTGAGGTTGAACCGGTCTAGGATAAAGTCTTCATCGACCTCGCAAAAGTATTCGTTCCCTTTTGAAGAAAGAAACCATGAGATCCACTGTTTTGGTCAGATAAAAGAGGTTAGATAGTTGATGAGCGAGCTTAATAAAATTGGATTAAATCAACGTACTGTGCTGAATTTCAGAAAAGAAACCGAAGGTCAGTCCGCTAAGACCTGGAGAATCAGATGAAGGTTTGCGGACCTGGAATAATCAGAGTCAGATCCTGTCGAAGCGTCTTCCACTGCAAGTTGAAGGAAATTAGCAGCAATTCAACACTAGGAAGATAAATAAACACGCAACTCGTTCTTGAAGAAGGGTCAGATGGATGGAAGGTCGAGGATGAAAAGTATTGGAAGAGGGTTGCGGTGGTCTGGTGCGTTGCCTGCCGCATTGCCCAGTGTTCCAGTCACGCGAATGTGACGAGATAATATTAGACCCTTTTTAACCCATCTTTCTCTTCGAACTGGGAAATTTATGGTCATCATGTTGTCGTCATGCTCGAATTTAAGATATATACTACGTAACATTTTTGGAAGCACGCTTCACGACCATAACTGTTCATAAAGCCAGAAAAGGTGGAAGAAAAAAGGAGTGCTGCTTCATCCCGCTATAGCATTAAAGGTCTCTGAATTTTACCAGAACGACAACGGCAACAATAATAATATAGGACTTTTCATTGCCCTGAGGGCTGAGTTAAGTGAGCCTGCTGGAAAGAGGAAATGAGAATCTCCTTCAATTCCGAAGTAGCTATAGCTTCTTCAAGGTCTGTCCAACGAGCCGATGATGCGGACTCATATGTGACACAGTACTGGCCCAAAATTTCATCCAAAAACTTGCCCCACGCCGCTCGTAAACATAATTAAGGCGATTGCGCCATGAAGAGAAATTAGAAGGGGGTCGGGAGTTGGTATCGGAGGAGGCCGTGGGCCATCACTGGTTGATACTTGCCTAAAATCGTTGCTTTTATCTCGAAAACAACAAGAGCATCCATATCATGGCGCATAAGTAAGCATTACGAGTATGGAATAATTTTCATCCTCGTTCTGCATATCATAATTTATTACAACTTACATCAGTCTTTTTCAAGCACCATCCAAGATTTTCAAACCCATAACGAGCGTCGACCTGAAGTAGTATTCTATTGGAAGGCTGGTCTATAAAACTCTTCAGGTCGTCAAGGTTGGTTACAGGAAGGCGAGTAAAATTAACAAGGATATCAAATGTGGCAGCAGCGGACTTGAACTGAAAATCCATTAGCTGAGATTGAACCCCACAATGCAAGGAAACACACAGATAGAGAATGAGGATCAGAATCGAAGTCCGCAATAGATCGAGGAAGGATATGGACACCTTGTAGACCTGTCGTGTTGTCTTTGGTGGATGGATGTCTATCATCATTGGCCCTGTGACGGGGCATTCGTAACCTTCACGCAAAAGAATCTAACATAGTCGGTCAAAAACATGGATAAAATACCCAAGTGCAGAAATTGTGAGACAAACGTCGTTTTTAAATGATCTGTCGTCGGCGTGTGGAGTTATGTAACTTTTGTTCCGTTTAACTGGAGAAATCTCAAAGGACAGTGAGAGAATATGCAGGAGATATCAACTTACACACATACAAGAGGTGGGTAAGCCAGGTTATACCAAGATCCCTTAGTCGTTCAGCCCAACCCTTTCCTTCTTCGACGGTTGCACAAGCTATGACTGCCGCTGAGACATAGCGTGTAGATTTTTCGCCTCCAGCTTCATCGGCATAGAAGAGCATGGAACTTAGGAGTTTATCTAGATTGGCCTTTGCTTCCTTGAAGCTGAAAACATGCTCTTCGACCAGCGCAAATTCGGCGATGTGTTTTTCTGCTTGTTGAACCAATTCTTGCAGTGAAATAGTGCTTCTTTTGATTTCAGTAATCGTGTCCTGAATGACTGGTTCTTGGTATACCTCAAGCGACATCAGTGAAGAGAAGCTGGACATTTCGTACTAAAGAGTGTGGTGGTCCAAACGAAAGGGTGCAGTTGGGGTGCAGCCCAAATTAGTGACTTACGGATCATATTCCACGTGCTTTCATCAACCGGACCTGGCGGAGTTGAACTCTTCTGTCATCTCCCACTGACACAAGTTCAGCAGACGGAAGGCATCAGAATACTAAACAATATGTACTATAGGCTGTGCAGTTCTATGAACATTAACAAAAGGTCACAAGTAAGATGTTCTAGCTAAAATATCTGTTAGCCCAACAGAACTGGATTACTGGAATACAACAATGTTAAGGAGTTTAGGAGAGGTACAAATCCTAGAGGTAATCGTGAGTGTGAAACAAAAACATAAGATATTCCTTGGACAACGGTAACATACCACTTCGTATCCGCTAATCTGACTGGAATAGCCATCAGGATTGATCCATTGAGCTGAAAAGAAAATCAGTACTGAAAATAAGAAACTCAGACTCGACGTACTACTTAGTTGATTTTTTGCATTATAGGACCAAATGGAAGACTCTGAAGTGCCACGCAAGGAGTTGCCCACACTCTCCGGGTGCGACCCAGGAGCAGCTAATACGATTCTGTCAGTTTCAACAGGGAGCACGTCAGAACGAATCTTGTTTTTAAACGACCTATTGTCTACATTTTCATCCCGCTGATTTATGTAACTTTTGTTGCTTTAACTAGAAAGGAGTCAGTGAAAGGATTTTCAAGAGATGTTGACTCACAGACATACAAGAGGTGGGTTGAAAAGACTATACCGAGATCCCTTAGTCTTTCGGCCCAATCCCTTCCTTCTTCAACGGTTTGACAAGCTATGACTACTGCTGAGACATAGCGCGTAGATTTTTCCCCTCCATCTTCATCAACACAGAAGAGCATGGCACTTAGGAGTTTATCCAAATCGAACTTCTCTTCTTTATAGCTGAAGACGCGCTCTTCGACCAACGCGAAGTCAACGACAAGTTTTTCTGCTTGCTGGATTAAATCTCAAAGCGGAGTGGCGCTCTCTTTGATTTCGGGGATTCTGGCTTGGAAAACTTGTCCCTGATATGATCCAAGCGACGTTAGTGCCGAAATGCTTGACATGTCAATGTAGAAAAGGATTTCAAGTGTGTGACACTGACGGTCCAATCGTCCCCACGTGGGATAACGGATAACTTTTCCACGCTGTGCCAACATCAACCGGATCTGGCGCCCGTTGGCTCACTTTCACTCTCATCCTTGGATCATTCACATCTACTCTCAGTATACTCGCATCTGCTACCTTGTCCAACCGGTCTAAGTGAGCATTAAAGTAGCCAAACAATTTAACAGAAGAATGGCATTAAACAAAGCGACAAATGCGACACCAGCACTCAAAGATACGTAGACAACAAAGCGAGAGAAAAAGGAGTAAATTAATACCTTTCCCAAAGGAATGCATGGTTGGGATCCAGTTCGGAATACTTCAGTCCATTCCGCTGCTCAATGTTAGCTGTCGAAAACTTTGGATGAGTTGCAATATTACCTTTCTCTCATGTGGCGGTAGATAGACGGGCTGATCGGTACCCGCTTCCTAATAGCCAACGCTCCTGGCACAGGCATATCGCGTCGAGATAGCATTTCCCAGTTACTTCAACCACGAAGACGATATAAGGATGAGAGAAAATAAATTAGAGAACCATATGAAATAGTCAAATGCCTTACATGCCCGCAAAAACAGGATGTGTCTTCATTTGCTTCACGTTCGGTCTAGCGAACGGATCCTTGTTCAACATCTGAAAATTAGAGATAGCTCACACCAGTTCATGCGTTCTGAAAAGAGAAGAAATTACCTCCACCAGGAAGTCTAAATCGGCCATAGAAATAGGTTGTAAATGAACGTCTTTCCGTGTCAAGTCAAGGCAATGGTCTGGTTCGGTAGCACCAGGTTTTACTACTGGTAAATATCGAATAGGGACCTGTCAGAAAGTTAATTAGACAACAAAGTCATAACTCCGATAAACCGGGAGGAAAAGTACGCACATAACCTGTTATCATTTCATGATACAAAATCGCTGCGGAGTAATAGTCGACGCCATAGCTGTAGGCGTTTCCTTCAATGACCTCAGGTGCACTGTAAAACATCGTTCCAGCAACGCCTGTGACAGTATGGGGGTTATCTATGCTGGCTGTAAGGAGAGGAAAGTAATCTCCTCCGCGCCTCTTCATTTTGGCCCAGAGCGGGTATTCATCCTCCATGAAGGCGTCTGCGTTTTCCTCAGGAAAGATATATGCGACACCAAAGTCAGCCACGACGAGATGCCCACTTTGGTCAAACAATATGTTCTCTGGCTTGAGGTCCCTATGAATAATTCCCTTCTTATGAAGATACTGAATGGCAAGAAGCTAAGAGACGTCAATCCGAAGCTTCTCATTAAGCAGACTAAAAACTCACGAGTTCTGCTAGATAGAACCTGGCCTGTGTTCGATGAAGACAGCCTCCACAAGAGGTCATGAAAGTATAGAGATCGCAGGTAAAAAGTGGCTGCAGAGTGTTTAGTTGGAAAATGAAAGAAGGAGAGACTCGGATAAAAGCGTACCATCAGTAAGTAAAAGCTCTCAGGGTCCATGAACGAGCTTAGCAGGGTTGGAAACCACAGTGAACCATGCACACGCAGCATAGCCCGGATCTCTAAATCGATATCATCACCCGTGTTGCACCTCTGCATCAGTCTCTTTAACGCCATCATCTTTCCTGTTATCCTATTCTCCACCTGATAGATAGAGCCAAATGCGCCAGATCCAATAGTCTTAACACAATTAAAATACCGCGGGTCATACATGTGTCGGACTGGAGAGTTAACTTCTTCAGGAAGCAATAGGAGTTTTAGATCGTCGTGAAGTTCACGTTGGAATAGAGGTTGCGACAAGTGTCGCCCAAATGGTCGTAGAGTATCGGGCGAAGACATCTGGATTATCCTTCGGGAGCGTTCACGTTCCAATTGGCGGAGTCTGCAGTCCTCGAGGAGCCTATGAATATCCAAAGCGGTTCTATGAAGAAGTTGCCATGAAAACAAGAACACTCCTCCTGAACGAACCTCGACCTGCGACAGTACTTTCAAGAAGACGCTAAGAAGAGATTTACAAGAGCAAAAAGCAAGGAGATATCCATAGGCAAGAAGACACAAAAGCCATTCCCCATAAGCCAGCAAAATTCGGTCCAAGTCATATGCCAGACCCAACCAATCCTCAGCCAACATCTCAAACGACGCCCAAATTCCAAGAGGAGACGAAAACAAGCGAAGAAGCACAACGAGCGTAAACCTTAGGAACTTGCCCAAGATATCGAACGCGATAACGGGCTCAACCTCTGGTTGATGGTATCGGGTGGGAGTGGGTACAAGAACACGCTCGCCATAAACATTGAGAGGAATTGATGTTCGAGACCCCTTTAGCCTTAAAGGAATATACCGTCGAGGTACCACCGTGTATGTCAACGAGGTAGGGAACGCCTCAGGCTCAGGAGGTGTTTGTGGCGCGCCCGTCGCCCACTTCCTGGAGAAAATCCAAGCAGCATGCATCGTAAAAGAATTATTCGTATCCAATCCTGGAGGAGAATCGACCATGGCTCCGTGTGACAGATCTACATGTGGAAGACTGGAAGAATCATGATGCAAAGAGAATGCGGTCAAAGCAGGAGAGGAAGCGAAAGCCAGGGTCATCAAGGAGTAAACCAGAGCCACGGAGAAGAGGGTCATTGGAAAGCGTCGCATTGCCTCGGACTAGGCGGTGATAATGGTTGCGCTGAATGACAGGTTATGAGCGTGCGCCGTACAGTGCAGGGCGATTTATGATCAATTTGACACAATTATTGTGAAGGCGTTGCGAGTCACGTGCACTTGTAAGGGACCTTGCACTTTGATCAGTGCATTCAGGAATCTCGTCCACTTAGAAGTCATCGGAACTAGAGGACATTCAAAAAGAGAGGTAAGTCGATACAAGGGGAAAAAGTCGACTGTAGCTTTATGCTTCACGAAAAAAATCGAGAAAACGGAATACGAAATAGATAACGATGAAGCGGAAGGCAAAAGACGACAAAGTATAGGCACAGAACAAAGGTTGTATAAGTCCGGACAACGTTGTCGACCAATTCGGCCAGGTTTCAAGAATTAAAAGTGCTTATTCTATACTATGCAAGAGAGTCTCGTATGCAAATATTAACCAAGAGAAGTATCACCATCGCAGTAAAAGGCGTTCAAAAGAGAGGGGCGGCGCACTAGAATACTGAAGAACCAAGCAGAGCAAGCAAAAAAAGAAGACCCAGATATAAAGGCGGCATCCACTGCAGAAATATTTTATTGATCTCCAGGCGCACAATCGTTTCCTTGCAGCATTCCTACGACCAGCATGTCCAGTTTACGTATCACCAGAATTTTCGAGAGTCTGTCGATCATTTCGGCACGAGAACCAAAGGCAATGATTGAGGGATTAAGAGCTGCGTGAGCCTCGAGGTTGCGTATGAGCGCGGCATTAGACAATTGGGCGCATACATAAGGGTTGGTGATCAGGGGCGGCAGAGGGTTACAGAGATATTGAGATTGAATAGCTATCATTCCGAGTATATAAGAATAAGTCGTTCTGAAGTACAAGAAAGTAAACTCACTGTCAACGTAGGCTTCGCATACAAAAGGAATTTCGACATCCAATATCCAATTATACTCATGCATGGCTTCTGCTAGTCGACGCAGCCCAGCCATTTCGATACTGGTATCGAGAATAGACAAAAATGATAGTTTGGAAAGCAGCAGAATAGCAGGTACGGCGTCATCGTTGATGTCATGGTTCGTCGCCAGATAAAGCTTGGTAAGAGTCCGTTTGAGAGAGACTAAGAGAAATACTCTATAATACAATTCGACAGATATCAGACGGGAAGCTTTGGCTGAAAAGGAGTAAGTAGACATACGCTTCATTTCCGATTCCAGTCTCGTTTAAATTCAGAATGGCGAGGTTTGGTAGATGATGAAAATAGTGGAGATCAGAATCGCTGATACGAATGCCTGCGAAGGAAATTTCGCGAAGGGACCGAAAGCTATCGGGCTTGCTGAAGACTAGGACCGACATCAATATTGCTGAAGGGTTGAAAGTACAAAGGATTCTTACTAGAATATATTTCACTTCCTAGAATGTTAAGACCGTTTTCGTATGACATGGACGGCGCAAAGACGATGCATTCAATCAGAGTGCGGCTGAAGATATGGAGAACCCTCTCGTTAATGTAACCTGTATCGCATTTATTAGTGAAAAATATGAATCTAAAGACAAGGGAATACCGTTCTGTGACAAAAAATCCAATAAAGTCTGAGCCTTCGCCGGGTCAAGCCCCCAGAGTCTTTCCTTTAGTCGTATACCAGGCAGAGCAGCGTCCAGTTTGTGAATCAATAGACCAAGATCGTCGATACCAGGATGCAAGTCTTTCAGGACATTTTTTACGCTAGGCGGTGAAGAATTTACCACACCAAAGTAAAGTCGTTCATGGCGAACCTCGAGGTCGAAAGAGCTGTTATGGCAGGACAAGATAGATCGCGCATATTTCGGAGGTGCTTCGAGGTCACTAAAGACATTTTTCTCTATACGGCCGACTTCTTTACCCAATTTAACCACGTCTCGTGCATCTACTTTCGTTTGGGTCTTGGGAGGCATTTGTCCACAGACAGGTATTGTGGGAGAATACGGAGGCAGCTCCTCTGTAGCAGGTGATTGACCAGAGAACCAGCGGTTGCCAGCAAAGAATTTTCCGATGACCCAATCCGATCCATTAGAGTCAGAGCCGTCGTGGCCATGAGATGAGTTCTCCAGAACGCGAGCAGAGTAACCGGAAAATCGAGACGGATGACAGCCCCGATGCGAGTTTCTGTTGCGCAAAGATTCAAGATAAAGAGCAGCAGGTACCGCTGGGCAGTAAAAAGGATTATTCTCGTCTATCAGGGGTGTTGCAGAATCTTGCATGTCACGAAAAATTCAAAGAAGAAAAGAGAACGAAATAAAGATGACGTCGGTCGGAGTCAGGCACAAACTTCAAGCTCCGACTGAATTCGATTACCTGCCATTTGGAATGACCTCAGCTGTAGACGCGAACGTGCTTCATGTTCGGACCATTCTTCCTGTTCTCATTCTGTCATATGAACTACTACAATGGCTGAAGCTGTTGCAAGCAATATACCAAAGGGTACGCTCAACGCTAACTCATAAGTGGAAAACAGGCCTGATATCGTCACTTTCATTGCAGAATTGTATGAACAGCTTGTTTTCTACTTCAAATACGCTTCATCGGCGTATATTGTCGTCTGTCCGCGCCCAAATGGCAATCATTTAGTAGCAGAGGTTGGTTTGCCTCCAGTGTACTGCGTTCGTCTTTGAACACTCCCATCTTAGTTGTCGAGCGAATTGACAGACACCCAGGGATTCGTTGCCCGCGATGACAACCGCAAGGAAATCGTGATCGCATTGAGGGGAAGGTGAGCCTATCACCTCAATGTTTGAATCGTCCTATCTCAACAGACAGCGTACAGTGCTTCAACGACTGACATCCTATTGGACGCTCAGGTTATATTAGCTCCATTCATTGCTCCAGGAGTGAAACTGCCCGGTACGCGTCCACCTTGCGTCAATCTGATTAGTTATTCATGATTATTACTACAGGAGGTGCGAAAGTGCACAGCGGGTTTCTTCTCTCGTAAGAACACGCTTACACTCATCTGAGAATCGTAGGGTTGCGACTTTGGTCTTTTCTCCAGTTGGGACGCTTTGTCTGTACAAGCCATCCTTGTTGTCGGCAATGAGCTGGAGAAGCATCCAGAATACTCGATCGTCACTACTGGACACTCCCTTGGTGGATCAATTGCGTTGCTCGCGGCCGTCACTCTGCAGCAAAACTTCAAAACCACGTATGTAACCTCTTAATAATCATCTGTATGCCATGACATGTGTTCAATCTCCCCAGTCGGACTCGGACGTATTCTTATGGCGCACCCAGAACTGGTGTACGCGCAGATCTTATATTTTGTGATGATCTATCTGACGTCTGTCTTTACTAGAACAAGATTTTCTCCGACTACGTAAATGCAACTTTTGGAGAGAATGCTCATCGAGGTTAGTTTCTCCCAAGACCAACTGGTTTGTCCCTTGCCTAACTGCCGTCTTGCAAGTCGTACACGGTAACGACGGGTATACTCAAAACCCACTAAAAGCAAAGCACCGAAAACTGACAAACAATCAGGGTCCCAACTATGATACCAACCCAACTCGGTTATCGCCATCATGGTTCGTGCTCAGGCCGCCTTCAACTGCAATGCAGTATGTGACCAGTTTCTCAAACATAGGCGTCGAATACTGGCAGTATACCCACCCCGAATCCGAGGAAACGACCAAGAAATGCGATCCTGAAGGCGAAGATCCAACCTGCTCGGCTTGCATCCCATCTCAGGGTATAACTCTGGATCATACCAACGTACGTTCAACCACAGCATTCTTGCCCTAGTGTACTTACCCTGGTGCATCCAGTATTTCGG
The DNA here is from genome assembly GCA_015501075.1 of Gymnopilus junonius. NCBI lineage: Eukaryota > Fungi > Basidiomycota > Agaricomycetes > Agaricales > Galerinaceae > Gymnopilus > Gymnopilus junonius. The sequence goes on from JADNYJ010000328.1 coordinate 30,909, forward strand.
GATTATAGTCGCTACACCGTTTTGTTTGTAGGACCAAGGTGAACGTTTTCATTCCTTGAACCGCGAGTATATGCTCACATGTGTCTTCACCTATTCGTTTGCAGATTGTCTGTACATAAAACATGAGATAAACGTAATGCAAAAGATATCAAAATAAATGCTGTCCGGAGGAAATGCGAAAATAAAATAAAATGAAGAACTAGACCAACCACCTCAACCATGCTCTCCAGTACATCCACCCATTCAATTCAGATCAAAGCCGGACCTCAAAACCCTGCAATCCTCGCACTCTTCCGCCTCCTAAGCGACCCCTGACTTTCATCCTGGCTCTTTAACAAGCTCATGAGCCGCTTCTGTTCCTCCTTCTGCGCAGGATCCTCGTACAGCACCCGCATGGAGATCTCGTCCTGCCCTTGCTTTCCTGCCTTTCTAGCTGCACCGTCATTGGATTGGTCAGGATATGCATCAAATGGGTTCATAAGGTTTATACTGGCACCCTCTGCTGAAGGTGACGCTGCTGTGTAGGGTGTGGCTGCTAAGCGGCTCGACTTCTTGCGAACGGGAGGAGCAGGGGCTGGAGGAGGTCTCTCACCGATTTTCATATCGGAGGGTTGTCTGGATTGAGGCTACATGCAAGCAAGATATGTTATCAGACAGACAGTAACATGGCACATGGAGGAAATTCAACCAACCTTCGACTTCTGTGGTCTCGCTCTCTTTCCGTTCCTGCCTCCTCCTTCCAATATATCGCCCACACTCCCAGCAGCCCCTATTCCTGCCCTACCTCCACTTTCCTCCCCATCAGGCGACGATCTCTTGCCTAACAATGTCGCAATATTTTCCTGCAGCGCTTTGGCAGCTTCATGGTTGATCTTCACAGGTGACAGCGAGCCTCTGCTATTTGTCCTCTGCATGGGCATCTTCATGGGCGAAGGAGACATCGACGAGGGCACGCGGTCTCTCCTGTCTCTGTCATGCTGATGGTAAGAGTGCTGCTGCTGTTTTGATACGCCACTACCGGTGTCTCCTGCATCGGGTTCGATGAGGACAGTCGACTGCCGGTGTCGTAAGCTATTGTTATTTTGTTCATTTTCCTTGATGAAGCTCTCGGATGGTTGGCGAGGACCTTGCACAGGCAGCGAGCGGACAGAGGCACCAGGTGTGACGAGCGAGGATGGGTGGATGAACGTAGATTCACCGCCCAGAAGCCCGTTCGGGGCCCCAAAGGACATACATTCTGGTGGTTCTGGAATTTCATCAGGTAGTATAGTGGTCGGCTGACGCTCTATAGCCTTAGACGACTTCCGCCGTGGTGTGGAGACGTTCAGCTCGGATTGGATGTCTGGGGTAGTCAATAAAACACGGTCAATTCGACATTCAACGCAGGAAGCAACAGAAAATAACATACCCTTCGTGATATCGTTCATCTTGTTCGAGACTTCGACGTCCATGGCATCCTCCACTGCACGCTGTTTGCCCTTGTCCACGGCCTTGCCTTTGCCTTTCAGATCTCTCTTCGCTACATTCACATCGCCACGGCATCCACATCCATAACATCCTGAGCTGCCCCCAGAGCGACAGGTGCAGCCACGCCTAGAGCAGGAATTGCGACGGGTCCACCAACCAGAAACTTATGCTGCTCTGGTATCACCCCTGACTCGCGATAGCGGCGAACCACTGCATACTAATCACTGGCACACCCCATTCACGGGCTTTGTCGAACTTCGCACCTGTTCCTGATGGACATAGCAGGTGTGTCGAGTGGCGAGAGAATGTGGTGGCATGGTTAATGCCTTTGAATCAATTCGAATCAAAATTATACGTTAATGACAAAGAGAGGGACATTCATACCAAGAGCACGGAAAAGCCTCTTCAATCCTAACGTCTGGGCGTGATCAAATCCAGATATGGAGATATGGAGGTTTTCAGACCTGTACGTTGGTATACATCAGCCCCGTCCGTACCATGATAGAAAGTAACAAAAACCTACCAGGAATAGGCACCTGAATAGACAGCGCCTGAACGTGATGTGTTCCTCAGGATCACATATCCTGTCCTGGAAGATACATTGCTCGAGCCAACACTCGGTACGATACTTGGCCCTCAGGGTCTCGTCTTCCTCCTCGCGAAAGAGCTTACTTCCCCTACAAATAACAAATCGACCTTATGAGCAACACGTTATAAACCACCAAGAAACAGAGACACATACGTGACCAATCTGACAATAATGTAGTCGACGTCTTCATCTGGGTCAGAGACATACTGCCACCGTGCTGATCAAACAGCCTGCCGCACAGTCGGACTCTTGGCTTCGCCGAATGCGCGCATCTTCATCCCGGCAAAGATTTGCTTGGGAAGCGAACCAGATGAGCTGCGCCACCGGAAGACACACCAGCATTCTGTGGGAGCTTGGAAGGTCCTGCTTCGCTATTAGCTGCAAAGACTGCATTGGCGGTGCTAGTCCGTCGGAATGGCAAATGACGAGAAGAGTTCGCGTCCTTCCCTGATACGACTGGAGCAAACGAATTGGTTCGTCTGAATTGAGAAATAACGCTTTTCCCGGCAACCAGCTGCGGTCCTGCTTGTTTAACAGGGATTCAGGGAAATTTCGCTCCAGACCATCTTTGCCTTTACCAGCAGCTTTACCTTTGGAAGGACTGAGTATGACTTCGCCGTCTGCAATTTCGTAGCCGCGTCTTTGGAGGAGGTTGCCCCATAATTGAAGAGTGACAGCTGGAAGAACGTTCACAAAGGCCTGTTCATCATCACCGTCGTCTGTGTCCTTCTGTAGAAGCTTAGGCGGATTTTGGGGAGCTGCTGAAGATGAAGGTATTTCGTCGCATTGTGAAGGAGGTCTGACGAAGGCGGGCCAAGAGGACTACTGAGCACTATGTTTAATTGTGCAAATAAATACCATGAAATATTCTCAAAGTTGAAGGATTCTTACCTTTCCTTTCAGGACGTGGCCGCCGAACTTGATACGTGGCTTCGTCGAATCGACCTCCGAAATCGAGAGAATCCCAAAACCACTCCTCCCATACGAGGTGTATAGTCGCTTCCCTCCTTGTGTTGAACTTTTCCGCGTATCTCATCTTGTCTGTCTCTTCATCTCCGGAGCATAGAAGGTGAGTAACACGGACTGGCCGCTCGAGGTTTCTGAGATATTCCCCATCGTGCTCCTTCACAACCTGGCTGATTCGACTCCGTCGTTCGAGGTCTGTGATTCCTGATAAGCAGACGATGACTCCAGAGAATATGGGTAGCCGATGTTCTTGTACACTCTGCAAGGTGTTTGAGCATCTTCGAGCGACTTTTGATTGGGTTACGCACCTTGGGAACGTTGACGTCGTCACCTCTCAACCAAATTTGATAGCTCTCATTGATCCAAGAAGGCTTCATAATGGGTATTTTCCTTTCCAGAGCGCACTGTAACCGTCGTCAGTAAAACTCGTAGAAAGTTACATGAAATTCGATATCCTCTGACCGTATATTTAGCACCTCCATGGTCAGTAGCAATCAAATGTGTTACACGGTCCGTAAACGCTGGGCAACACGCCGCACCCAGTTCCACCGCTTGTTTAAACAAAGTTGGCTGCCCTGGACATCAATATGACTTTGCCAGCTATTAAGCACGATAACCCACCTTATCTTGGATGCCCGTAGCACATATTGCAAAGCCCTTGAACGGCCTTGGACAGGAATCGTATACTGCCGTGTCGTCGCTCCCAGGTTGCGTATCCTGAGCTAAAAAGCTCTCTTCTATTGGACGCGAAAAGGACCCTTCTGTGCTGGACGAAGCTTAACATTGGGCACCTATATTCTCCATATGTTAGAGATATAAAATAAAAGTGATTGAGAACACATACTTTGTGAGATTTGTTGCCCCGTCTTTTCATATTGAAACGTGCTGTGAACAAGATATTCACGAGACAGCGAGCGCGACAAGTCAGTTTAGGGCAGGTTGAAGCGCGACAAACACGTCGCGTAAACAGTGACCGACAGGAAATTTTAATCAACAATCACGCTTGCAATCGACTACCATCAAGAGGCTGGCCACTGTCTTGACTCTTGACTCTTGGGCCTGGACTTGAAGCTTCGAAGATTGGAACTGAATATTGGAACTAGTGCCTTGCTTCAGATCGTGATCTCCATTCTGGCGCTGCCTCTCTTGGACTTTTTTTCTCCTTATTGGAGCATTTATTATTGAGAGATCATTGCAACTGTCAATAGTGGATTGGCATGTCAGGAGCAGTCAGTTTGTTGTAGCGTCGAAAGGGGAATAAATGCCCGCCGTTCGCTTCTACTTCCCGGTTGTCAGGTATGTATGTGAATTTCTCCAAGAGTTGATCCGGTGCTCAAAATGCACATTACACACAAAGCAGTGGGCACGTCGGAAGAGCGGTCCAAGGGACATAAATTAATGCCCAAGAGGCATGATGATACAATATATGGGCATTAAATAATGCTACAACTATCCTAACTCCAGAGGTAAGCAAAACAAATTTAGAAGACAAGGTATAGAACGAATGTTTCTTTGTTTTGAATCCTTCAAAGACAAATTTCGGCGAAGTGACTCGTCTTGGCTGGACCGCCAAGGTTGCAGCCATGCCATGTAAATGTAGAAAAGCCGTCGCCTCCACTGGGACTGGGAGGAAAACATCAAAACGAAATTTGATCAGAAAATGTCCGAATCAACCATGACCACAGCTCCACGCGTCATTGGGGCCTACTGAGCCTACTGAGGCGGCTGTTGTACTGCGACGAACAGGCTCTAGCCTTGAGACTAAGCTTGGTCTACGCGGACCACTAGGAGGAGGAATACTCGACAAGTGGCTCTTGGAAGCCGACATTGCGCTGAGAGAATATCTTGCGGATGTACTTTCGAAGACGATGCGCGGCTGAGCGGAGCATCTGATATCATAGTCCCTCTCATCGTCCCAACTTCTGTAGCATCGCGACTACCGTATTCATAGGTGGTGAACGACCCATGAGGCACA
>JADNYJ010000329.1:0-35801 GCA_015501075.1 Gymnopilus junonius
AAAGGCTCAGGCTGAAATCGACACGGTCGTCGGTACCAAGAGGCTCCCGTTATTTAGCGACAGAGCATCTTTACCTTATATTGATGCTATTATGAGCGAAACCTTTCGGTGGGGCTGCCCAGTACCACTAAGTATGTCCTTCTGCGGTGATGTGTGATCACCATTTCTGATGCTTTTAATCGTGATAGGTATTCCACACCGGCTAATGGAAGATGATGTCTATGAAGGGAAATTCATACCAAAAGGATCGCTCGTGCGTGTTCTACTATGATGATTTTGGCTATGGAAAGGCTGACAGATTGAAAGATCTTCGCCAACATATGGTACACATCAACTTCGTTTCAGACCTTTGACACACTAACCTCTATGAATCAGGGCAATGGTCAGAGACGAAACACTATACCCGAACCCTGAGGATTCTTACCTGAACGTTTCCTCGCGGATGACGATGAATTATTGAAGAAACGGAAGAATCCCCGTAATTTCGTCTTTGGATTTGGGAGAAGGTGGACAGAATCAATTATGCCTATGCTTAATTAGACTGACTATTCTTATAGGCGATGCCCTGGAGCCAACCTGTCGAACAGTCCATATGGATCCTGATAGCTTCGATGATTGCGGCGCTGGATATCTCCAAGGCCCAGGACGAGAAAGGGGCTTATATTGAACCTGAAATAATTTTTGATGATAATATCTTCAGGTGTGTCTCCCATTCACGTTGCTGCTGGGAAGTGATGCTTATGACTTTGAATATCATATCAGGCTGCCGAAACCTTCAAACTGAGTGTGAAAGTACGATCAAGCAGCTGAACAGCTTCTGGAGCAGGCATAGAACCAATTTTATTAAGTCGTCTACCTGTATCATCCATCAATGTAATGATATTTCCGCCTTACCGCATCCTTGCATGTCCATCTACGACGATCAAAGGAGATAAGGAGATGACTACTTGTGACAGTGCCGAGGAAACCTCCGGTAAACAGCGAATAGACTTTCAATTCGTTGACAGTTCAGTTCTATTTCATCTCTGTGCTCTCGCATGGGCGCCCTGCCAATCACTGCTCCTCTTGCACTGATTGGTAGTCATACATTCACAAGATCAGGAACGTGGTGAGGAAGCAATGCAACTGGATTTCCATGACATATTGTCGATTCAACCATGCAGGAATGTGTTGGACCTCTTCGCACGATAGTACACATGGATCCGTGACCTGCCCTTCGTGGGCTCCCTATTTCCAGCATCCTTATCCCAGGTGGTCAGCGGTCGACAATCCAGGTTATAATTGCGTCATTAATTATAAGTGCGCAGCACATTCTAAGTTTGACCAATGACCCTCCACTCAAGGATCTATCTCTTTAGAAGTGAATAATATCAAGCATCTCTGCATCGATAGGCAGAATCCTTGTCCCTGGCAGGCTGGAATGATTCCACAGGTGTCTGAGTCCATTTAGCTCAGTCGTGGGCTACCTCAAGCTGAGAATATTTGCAGCTCTCCAAGTATATTCGCAGTGACATCTAATGGCTTCTCATCGTCTCCCGAGAATCAGACAAGTGTCAAAAGCAACTAACATCTTTCGCCCAGTGTGCATAATCATTAACGGATCTCCAGATTCCACCATTTTTCTCCCATAAGTATATATCTGACTCCTCCGCCCCATGTCATCATATCCGCAATGCCAGGCTCACTTGTACCAGTTCTAACGTTGTCCTGGAGCTCAACACGCTCGCATCAATCATTGCCGCCGCGACCTATGGCATAGCCATTGTTCTATACATGATCTCTGTCCTCGCTCTTTTGAACAGCGGAGCAAGTATTCAAAAAGAAAAAGAATCTTCTTCTCATCTACATCACTCTAATGTTTTTGACGAGCACAACTGCCTATATTTCAAGCATCTTATATCTCGTCCAAACGTTATTTAACGTGAAGTTATTGAAAGGGCGAGTACGACTGACCGATCCTGCCTGGATCTACCCTTTGTCGATACTGGGAGCTGACGCCTTCATGGTGAGTACGGGTTGTGATCGCCCTCTTCTACTTCATGCACTTGAATGCTTCACAGGTGATGCGTTGTATCGCTTTATATCGGGGAATGTCGGCGCGGATTCGGCTGACATTAATTTCACTTGTGGTCTGTCATTTCTACTAGTATTGGGTACGCCTTCTTGTTGCTGCTTTATTTCGCTTCATTTACTTCCGGGAAACTTGCAGGACTCGAATGGTTTAAATTTATACTGCCAAAAAGGTTCACTCAAGCGGAGGCAATTTTAGGTTTTGCCTTCCTATCCTTCTCCCTCTTTGCCAACGTAACACTTTCCACCCTCATAAGCCTTCGAATTCTCTACTTCCAAAGGTATAATCATATCGTACTTCGAATCGCTCAGGGATCGGTGTACACTCGGATCATAGTCATGTGCGTGGAATCATGCGCCATGATTGTCATTTTCGAGGTAGCATACATCGTCCTTTATACCATGCCCCCAAATCATGGCGCCGATCGGGGTTCTATGATACCCTTATTGCTTCTTCCACACATATGCGTGCGTACTGCCATCCTCTCTGAAATTGGACCAAAATAATCCCTCTGGAAGGCTATTTCATCTCTTTTAATTATCTACCGTGTGGCAAAAGGAAAAGACGTTGCAACTCAGATTGATCTTTCCCCAGAGATTGTCGAGGTAGAAAGAGGCCATCCAACCATCGGCATACATTTTGCGCCTTCAGAATCTACACAAACCGTTCAGGAAGCTTGATCTCCCCGGAGACCATCACCAAGATCAAACTATATCGCAGCCCAATTTGGAAGGCCTCCTTCCAAATCAGGTCGTAGTGATGGCCATCTATATCCAAGAGCCCTCTCACTTCTCTGTATTTATTCGAATTAAGAGTCCTTCACCGATACGTGTACCTAGACTAGTACCTAGACTATTACTATTTTACAAATAGCAGAAACCATAGATAGCTTGGCAAATGCTCACAGCTGCCATTTAAAATCAGCGCCGATACCTGTCTACCTGACACCATAAGACGACCTTGCCTACTTTAAGCCTTTACACTGTTCCACAGATTCAACAGATTTTCCGTGGCAGTCTATATGGGTCTTAGTCACTTTCGTCCCTGAGACTGTGCACTGTACCCTTCCCTGGGCCATGATGTTTGGAATGTATGTTTATGCAAATGCTGATGGAAATATGGCTGAACTTCGACATGCTCTATCTGGGTACGCATTTATTTTGCACGGCGGCGCTGTCTCGTGGTCCACCAAGTTACAGGAAATTATTTCCCTCTCAGCGACTGAGAGTGAATATGTGGCTGCGACGTATGCTTCCAAAGAAGCGCTCTGGCTCCGCTCCCATTATTCTTCGTCAACCTCGCTCCCACCACTCTATTTTCGGACAACCAATTCGCTATTGCCCTCGCTAAAGACCGTCAGTACCACGCGCGAACCAAGCACATTGACATAAAATTTCATTTTATTGGCTGGATCATCGAAAATGTATCCCTTCGACTCATTTATGCACACGAAGGCACTTCCATCTCCAAAGGTCAAACACTTTGCAGCCGAATCGGGGCTCGTATCGGTTTGAGGGGGAGTGTTGAATTATGGTTACCAAACGTGGCTACGAGCGCCACTCTGGTGCGCTCGCATTCTAAGCGCCACCGCAAATATTTCTCTCCAAAGGAAATATATTGCATATTCTCTTTTCTCTGGTTTACGGCCTATGTAGCAGCCCCTTGTATATAATTCATGGCTGCATTTTCAGTCTTACATCCTCTTTGTAAATTACTGTTTGATACTGTTCTACTTGTAGATATTTATGGTACATTTTTTTCGTAGTATTTAAGCTATGGACATTGGCACAGATACCTCAGTGATCTCGTCAATCACTGAGGTGAGTTTTCTACTTATTGACATTGTATATAGTTACTTACTCGAGCGCCTAGCCACCCCGTGTCTAGGTAACTATTTAATATATTTAGTGATCTCGTCAATCACTGAGCCACTCCGTGTCTAGGAGTCTCACAGACGTTGGCCACTATTCGGCATTACTCGTCAAGGAGAACTGTCTAGCCACCTAAGGGTGGCCAATTTTATCCCGTGGACGTTAGACTGGTGTTAGGTAACACTGCAGCTTATTAGAAAGGACAGTTCCAAAGTATGATGTGAAATGGTGAACAATGTTGGATAGGTGACTGTAGGTGCTCGCAGACTCTTTATACATGATAGATTCAACGCCTCTGGGGATTGCAACCATTTATGTACCAACGTTCTAATATAATCGACTTGCATTATGGGCTAGGAGCCCATATTAATTTTATTATTTTATTGTAGAAATGTCTACCGACCTTGGTTTACCTTTGAGGGCGGCCAATGGAAGTGACTGGGGCCAACCAACGTCAGCGAAAACTGTATCCTAATTTGGCAAGCCTCCTTCCAAATCAGTTCCCGCGTCTCGGCAGCATCATCAGGGAACGAGAGTCACGGGACTACTTCAATTTCTTTCTAGGTACTGCTCATGATCAGTGCTCAATCACATTCCGAGGCAGCCAAAGCCTTCTTTCCTAATTATGGCAAATTTCTGCGTTTGCACTACGTGGAAACTGAAGATTGAAATCCTCCTCAATCGTTGGCCTCGTATACAGTGAAAGAAGGTATTATACGGGTGGAGGAGTTATAGTCGGAAGTGGGGTGGTCAGCGTTGCTGCTGGAGCAGAGGTGGCCGGAGGTGGCGTCGATGTAGGAGTACCCGGAAGGCATTGGTACCAGAACTTGTTCAACACGCTGCAATATGAACCGGCAGCGCAGATCGTAGGGCCATCCCATGCGAGGCCGCCGCCTAGGGTATTAGAAGAAGAACTTAGTGAATGTTCGTAACCTGTTGCCTTTGACATACATAGCCCATATACAGTCTGCACACTTTGAGTCTGCTGTGCTAGTGCCGGTATAGCAAGCGCTATGATTGTGATAAAGGTATTCTTGAAAGGCATGCTGCCGACCCAGGACACAAAATTGGGCTGAAAGATTAGTCTCTTGTTCAAGGAGACGTCGTTCAGACTTTTTATACTTTTCCCGGGGAATCGACGGGGTAAAAAAGAGGAGCTATTCAAGGACGTTGTTGCCAAGCGACTTGGGGGTTGGCTAATATACGAAAGCGTAACGAGGAAGTGCTGCCCATGTGGATAGCCAACACATGCAATGTGTAGAGCAAGGTAATTTATCTACGCAGAAGCTGAGCAGTTATTCCGACATTGAAATTCAAGTACAGTTCAATGCGGATGGAAGTCTTGGCTCGGAGGAGTTTACCTTTCATGAGCGTAAAGTCTTTAGACCTGACCTGTGCATTTCCCCGCGATCTTGTCAAGAATGAGGATAGCTTGACGTCCATTGCTGGGTGGCTGGGCTACCCTGCTGCTGCTGATTATGATTGTTACGGCCCGTTCTTTGGATTAGGTAGGCATACTGGAATGGTATGGTATAGTTACCGTATAATATACAACACACGCAGTCACCACGAAGAATACCTGTCGCAGCAACTCACGAAAGAAGGTATCTAAAAGAGAGATCGAAGTATTGTAGAATAGAGATCTAAGTCAAAAACGAACGAAAGATAAAGCGCGATGAACCCATGCAACACACTTCATAATGTAGAGAATACTAATGCTCAGCCCCCCCGCCGATAAAAAATGATATGTAATCCAAGTCAGCCAGTGCGGAGAAAGAAATGCTAATACTAGTAGAAGCATTCAAAGTGCATCCATAGTGAAGCTCGTCACTTGTGGCAAATACGCGCCAGCCGCAAGGTCTAGAATATGCACATCATCGAATGCTATCTGGCCGTTGAACCCACCAAATACGAAGAGCCGGCTATCAGCCAGGACTGTAGCATGATAACCACGCGCAGACGGTGGTTTACCCAGAACAATGCGGGGTTCATATTGAAGGGATACTACAAGAGAGGGAGAGGAGGAAGGAAAGTTAAGAGTGTCCCTTTTATTACGGGAAGCAGCTTACCCAGGTTGTACATTAAAAGTTCTGATATGTATTCCGCCGCGTTGTGTCCGCCCATGACGAAGACATACGAGCCTACTTGAGTAGAGGTATGAGCAAGGCGTTTGTATAGTGGATTTTGTTGCTTGACGAGGCTCCATATAAGCGTATCTGGAAGTAACAGGGAAAAGAAATTTAACCCGAGGCCCAAAGGGGATAGAGAAGAAAAAAAAGTCGCGTACCAAGGTTTAAGCACCACACGTCGGTAAAAGATTCCTTGCCATCGCTTCCACCAATAACCACCATAATATTCCCAACCAAATTGGCAGTATGATATCCTCTCGGACCAGGTTTCTTCCCCGTCGTCTGAATTTCCTTCCACTGCATAGGCTTATTTGGTGTACCCGCTCCTCCAGCCACATCGAGCGTCCACAAATCATTCAACGCAGTCAGGCCCGTCCCGCCTCCAAAGACCCATACTTTGCCTTTATAATACACAGCGGAGTGTGCCCTACGTGCGGCTGGAGATGGGCCTGGGACGATGGAGGGCCGGGTCCACCGCCGAGAGGTGGTGTCGAGGACGTAAACGGAATCGTAATATTTTGAGCCGAGACCACCTCCAAAAATGACGATTTTGCGGTCATAGAGCGTTGCCGTGTGCGCTCTGCAAGGTGGTGGGACGTCGCCTACGACGTCTGGATGTGTCCATTGCATCGTTTCTAAGAAAGAAATGTTCAATTAGAACTGAGAGGCATTTGAGATCGGAGAAATGAAATAGAAAAAGGCATTAAATGCGGCAAGGCGTAATGCAACTCAGTCCGGATGGTTGTAGTTGACTGCGCCACTCACCGGTATCAAAACAGTACACATCCTTCGAGCTGTCCCTGTCATCACATCCTCCGAAAATCCACGCTGTCGTATCCACCAAAGTTGCAGTATGAGCCCGCATAGTCCGCGTAGGCACAGTTCCCCAGACAGGAGCCCGACTCCAATACATGAGTGTGCTAGGGGCAGGTTGGGCATCCTTATCGTGCGGCAGTATAGGAACCAGTCTCTGTTTCTGTGGCGCAGCCACAGAAACGGGTTTCTGGGCTTGGGCAGCAGAACTGCGTGAAGGCTTGCTACCACTCGCTCCTGGGTGGTTCGTCGATTTCTCCCGCTTCACAGAAGAAGATCCCGACGAAGACGCAGAAGCAGATGCCAGTTTTTCACTCGAAGATCTTCCTAGCGTCCGCGTGCTCCCTTCCCTCTTAGTTTGTTTGGAAGTTGCAGTACTGGCAGTGGTCGACGTTGAACTCGCCGCCGCTTGTGGTGAGGGTGACGACGGAACACCTTTTGGTGATGAACGCCCTTCCTCCGGCACATTCGTCAAATTTCGTCCTGAAGATCGTTGAACGGAAGTTAGGTCCATGTTATGGTCGAAGGAAAAGGGGGATGAAGGAGGAGTCAAAGCCCAAGGAGGGCTCTGATTATATTATTCCCGTGGGAATTGCTTCCTTTGCTGTCCTTTTTTCAAATCCCTCGACTATCATACCCTGGCCGCCCTGGTGCCGCGTTCCTTGACTAACAACTCCTTTGGGATCCGGGGTACGGTCTACGTAAAGTAAATTGATTCTGTCAGAGCCATGACTCACAGAATTGGACCATAAATTCTACTTTACTCGACGTACCGTCGGTTAAAGGCATCATTTTTGGACTTCCTTTTGCTTTCTTGGTTCTTTGCCTTACCTTTTGTCTGCCTATGGTTCAGGCTGTGTTTTACGACATCTCATCTTCTGTTTCTTGGCTACTTAATACCACAAACGAACTTCCAGTACAAACATTATTCTACAAAAGGGCAGAAGAGACACCTATCCACCCAAACAAGCCCGCGAATCCACCCAAAGCTATCAAGGAAGTGATCCAGACGCCAGCAGGCTGCTCACCTACAACATAGCATAAAAGTCCCACCACCAAACATACAACGCCCCCCAAAACCACAGCACGAATAACGAAAATGGAGGAAAAGGCAATGTTCATATGTATCCTCGCCTTGTCGAGCTCATTCGTCGTATTCTGATACTCCTGCAAATCCATATATAATTGCACATTCAGACCACCGTCCAGCAGTCGCGTGATTTCCTGGATCGAGCTCTGGCATTGTCTGACTTTAGGCAGGGTCTTCTTCCAAGCAGATTTCTTGTTGAAACCGCTGAGGAGCAGGTCCTCAAGTAATCGGATGTGTAGGCAGACAGAAGATAGTTTACCCTGAGCTTCCTTCGCTACGGGGGAATCTGATGTCTCTTTTGGTGGGATATATTGGCGTAAGGAAGCCGTTATCTGCGAGACAGAGGATTTTCGTCGAACGAGTAGGGAATATATATGCTGGAGTTGGATAGCGACCACATATGCCACACATCCCCCAAGGATATCCAAGAGCAGGCCAGCGAAGAATAAGGCATTGACTGCTACGTCCAATTTAGAAGAGTTGCTGTCGAACGAATAACTGACAACCTGCGCTTGTACTGCAGCAAGGAAGGTAGCCTGTCATCGAGATAAAGATGTCAGAATTACAAAATGCGATTGAAATGAAAAGATAATATTGTACTATCAAAGCGAGGGCATTCAGGTCCTCTTGCAACGACTTCACTGTGTCGACGTGATAAAGAGAGAACTTCCAGGGCGAAGAGTGGTCTGCGAAACCAGTTTGAACATCGTTGTAGAGAGTCGCGTCGGGGCTGATGAGCTGGTCGATTACTTTTTCCACTGATGACGATGACTCAGGCTATTGAAAACTTCTACTTCTTTGCCTCTGTTTGTGTAAAAAGGAAACCACGTACGACCTGAGTCATTTCATAAGTGTACATCTGGGTGGACGGAAGTTGAGGGACAGGTCAATTGCGTAGTTAGAAGCTTACCTCACACGGATGTCATCTTCCTCTTTTGTGTCAACACGTTTTTGCCGCACTCTCTTCCGTTCCGAAACTTCCGAGGGATATTTTCTGACATATCGACATCCCGACAAGTCCGGAAAAAATGGGTCAACCGACAGCAAAAGCATCAGGACAGAAGATTACTTAAGGAATAATGGGACGCCACCGAACTCTTTTCGTGCATGACAGAGTCAAAGGGTGTTTATAGATTGTCAATCAATGATACATGCTCGGGTTATGAACCACGTCCTGCTTCTTAAAAATTTCAAAGAGTGGGGTTGACGGGGGTGCGGCCAATGACGACAGCACCCTCTGAAAAATGTTAATTAGTAATAAGGCGAGAAAAACTGACGAGCCACTTATTTTGAATACGTGACTCCCTGATGGAGATGCTCTCGCAGCAGATGAGCTGAGCAAAGCTGATGAAGACACATCATTATTCTCAAATTTCCATCTCGAAAGGAAGAGAAAGCTTGCTAAAAGCTGGGGGACTGCAAGTAAGCCCGAAGGACTGAGTCGCTGGATAATACATTCTGCGGTTTCAGATTCAGAAATTTCGTCCATTTAAATCCGAGGCTTTCTTTCCTAGGTTCCCCAGAAAAGCAAGGGTTATTTAGGAGTGAGAAACGTGCCTAAATACTGCTCCGTTGTGATATACACATTCAAGAGCCATAAAGACATGTAGTAGAGGCCAGATCAGCCTGAATATTACATATAAATCCAGCAATCCAGGACACCAGTTGCAGGACTTTAAATATAAAGAAAGTGACAGAAGTAGAGCACGAACCAGTTTCTTCGTGAGAGTTTGAATATGTAAAGCGGTGACCCAGGATAGAGTCTGGAAGTTGAGACTTGAAAGAGTCAAGGTAGCCAAGTCTACAGTTCAAGTCCATGATGCCAAGCAATAACACAAACGATGGAGCGACCGAAAATTTGGCAGTATCCTGCATTGTAGAAATACCGGGTCAGGGACATGAATTTAGAACAGCTGTCTTGTTATCACGTGTTGTAGGTGCACTGGATATGCCGGATGTAAGCCCGTTGCTCAACATCGCCACAAACTTCCATTCACCCAGGCTCCTAAAACCAGCCTCTAGTATCGCTCGCAAGAGCTTCACCTGAGAGCGGGATGCAGTGTTGCATCAGAGAAATACAAATATTTTGACATACAAACAAATGTACAAACAAACTTAAGAGCTCAAGCTCGCGATATAGAGGCTGGCATTTTATAGATTCACGTGATCTGTGTGGGCAACTGTCTTAATAATTCTTTCAAGTACTTATTAAGTTCCTTCCCCCATATTTATGCAAATTAGGTGTAAGTTTTCTTTAATAATGTGTCTACCATTACTGGTTACCATAATTCTAGTGTGAATGAGCAGGAGAGCCATATTTTTGTGGACAATTAGGTGAACCCATTCACTTGCACTCATTACAATAACACCATGGGAAGGTTACCTTTGCATGTTTCTCACTTATTCAAGTGGCATAATTGCTAATTGTGCCAATTGTATTTATTTTTAACTGTTTGAACAAGTGGCATGGCTAAATCGACACGACGAAAGGGGTTTACCTCCTAATTGTAAGGGGGGAAATTCAGCAGTTCCAAATTGGGCATGGTTCTGGTGACGCGCCTGCGCGTCACACTGTAAAAACAGCCTTGACATTGCTCACGCAGATCACGTGAATCTATAAAATGCCAGCCTCTATATCGCGAGCTTGAGCCCTTAGCTTTGTTTGTACATCAAATATTTGACCGTGTTTGCTCTCTGATGAAAACACATGTGTCCTGCTCTCAGATGAAGCTCTTGCGAGCGATACTAGAGGCTGGTTTTAGGAGCCTGCCATTCACCTGTTCGTGCGTCCGTTGTTTCTGCCTATCTAACTCGGACTCCTGGCATTATTACCCGCGAAATTAATTCTAGACTATTTATGAATTCAAAGGCTCACTTTCTATAGGTGTGGGCCCGCCTAATATTAAATTAAATTAAATTAATTAAATCGAAGAAGGGAGGGAAGAAATAAATAAATCATGCAGTGTCTATATAGGTGAAGGTCATCTAGCATGCCGTGATTTGATGAAATCTGCAGGGGCCGAAAGCAGTCCATTTTTTCGAGGCGCGCTTCGCGCATTTGGGTACGAAATTGATCTGGTCCTTGATTTGGGTAGGTCCGAGTAGCACATTATTTTTTCCTACCGCGCTTCGCGCGGCCCTCTCAATATGCATATGCACCAAGAACTGTGAATTGCATAGATGCCTTTCAAATACTCCAGGGTGGGGAGGAGAAACAGGGTGGATTTTTGATTTATCTACCTTAAATGACCAGGATATTTATTTTTCTTGCGCGCTTCGCGCGCCCTCCCCATCCTCTTTAAATGTTACCCAGATTAAAAAATTTATCTTATTTTTCAAGCTCTCCAGATGCCTTCCAATCTTCGAAAGAATGTATGCAAAAGGGGCCAGTTCATCACCTGACTGCGCTGACCTAATGAGTTTCCTTGTACAGTGGTGTTCATTGAGTGGCCTCCCGAGCTAAGGAAAAGGTCAAATATTCTAAAATTTACCCCATGTTTGGGAATCAGGCTCATCTCACTGATTTATGCTCTGGTTCCGGACTTTCGCGCCCCAGAACATGTAAAGTAGCCGCATTATTTGGCCGAGTTACTTTGTTTGTACATGATTATATTTTCAAACTCAGTTATATCGTATTTGGCCCACACCTATAGAAAGTGAGCCAATTCAAACTTGAAGTATAAAATTTGGAAGGCCGGGCCGACATAGCATCTGCACGAGGAGTTCTGGCAGGCATGGTGAGCAACCCAGAGAATCCAAGGCGAATACTTTTTATCAGAAGCTGATGCAGATTCATAGACGTAATAGGTGCATGACGTCGCCGTGCACCACCCTAATGATGTGTGTTCTCAAAGCTTGCCAGCAGTGGCACAACGTGGTCAGGAAGCCACGAAGTCGAAAGACCATGTCGGTAGATACGCACGTTCCTTGCCCTCCAAATACTATATTTGAAGCCATCAGTATCCTCAGAAGCTATATAAATTGGGAAAGAGCCGGAACAGGCTCCTCACACCGTCCAACCACGAAGTCGAATTCAAGAGGGACTGACCATGTTCAAGAACGTCATTTATATCTACATCCTCTCTGCTCTCTCGTGCCTTTGCAGCGCGACCAAGATTGTTCTAACAAATGATGACGGTTGGGCAGTCGCACAAATTCGCGCTGAATATACTGTGCTCAAAGCTGCGGGTTACGAAGTCAGGAGGCATATCTCAATATCATCATTCGCCAATTACTCACGGGCTCATTTTGCATGTCAGGTTATTCTTTCAGCCCCAGCAGAGAATAAGTCAGGTACAGGTTCATCTACGGCTACCCCAACAACTCTTACGGAGCCATGCGAGTTCAACACTTGCCCTACTGGTTCCCCGCCCACTGGATCCAATTCTTCTGATCGTGAGTGTGGCAAACCTTCTATTCACTCATGAAGATCACTAAGGCCTGGCGCGATTATAAGCAAACATCAATTATGTCAACGCCTTTCCGTGAGCATTTCACTCCCATCCCTATCTTTTTCCGTCTGGAACTGAGCATATCCTTCATTCAGGGTGGATGCTGTCCGGTTCGGTATTCAGACGCTCTCTCCTCGAATCTTCGGTTCCTTACCGGATATTGTAATCAGTGGTAGTAACATAGGAAGTCAGTGTTCTTTCTAAATGTTCTTCTTCAATCAGTGATTGCTTACCAATTTGCTACAGACAACCTTGGGTCAACCGTACTTATTTCTGGAACCGTGTAAGCCTTGTCCTGTATCGTTTTCCATCATACACTTACATATTGTCCTTTTAATAGTGGTGCCGCCTCTGAAGCCGCTTTAGAAGGCATCCCATCCATTGCCTTCTCCGGCGCGTCTGGTTCCCAGGTGTCTTACACCACTCTCAGTCAGACCACTTCCTCCTCGACTGTTGCGGCTAATATCTACACCGCCCTCGTTCTCAAATTTACCGCCGTTCTGTTGGACAACCCTACGCCTTTCCTTCCCTCGGGAGTCAGCCTCAATGTTAACTTCGCATCGGTTTCATCCTGCACCTCTGCATCGGACTATAAATTCATCTTGACGCGCATTTCTTCCTCTTCTACTCCCAACGTGAACACGTGTGGAAGTAGCACCCTTCCTACAGAATCAAGTGCCATAACGCAAGGATGCATCGCCACCGTCAGCGTCTTCAACGGGAGCACGAAATCAGATTCAAATTCGACTGTACAAGCTGTTGTTCTGAACAAGTTGTCGTCGCTCTTGGAGTGCCTTTGAATGATGGGGCAAAATAGAGCAGGTGATCAATCATACTTGAATCCCCTTATCCAAGAGCAAGTGTTCTCCTTACGTGGTAGTAACTAAGAATTTCAACGAATTACCTCGAATGTTTTCATGACCTACGTCACATGTGTCCGTCTGGCCATGACATTGCTGCTTAAGAGGGTCTTCCCGGGTGTTCATTGCGTTTTGTAACCTAAACCGCTTCGTTACCTCCAAGGGGTACGAATACTTTGGCTTTCTCGCTGACATTGACTTCTCCCCCAAAGGCCTATTATAGAATGTGCGGAAGGCACATAATCGAAATACAAAAATGGTGTTACTACAGTGTACGTCCTGAATAACCCCGACATATTTCTTCCCGTTGAACTAACTGTCGTAAGTAGGTCATCAAGTAAGGCCGAAACTGGAGAATACAGTGGTCTGTCAGGCTGCTATATAATCTGCTATATTGAGCCTTGCTCATAGAGTGGCAGGCGTAAAAGGATTGGCAGTCGGGGATGGGTTAAGATCACATGCATCTAACTGGACAAAACCTATGCTCTGGAGACAACTAAATATTGAATGCGCCATGTAAGCAAGTTCCAAGAGCCACATAACTCAGACAACTAATCACTTACCGGGTTTCAGTAATGGTTACGTAGGACTGGTCGTTCACCTCCCAATATCCCCAAGGTTCATCTGGCGCTGGTACCTCATTTTCAACAAACTCTATAAACGGAGGTGGGGTAGCAGTTTCGTCTTCTGACTTCCAGCTATAACTTGAGACCCGCATGTCGGTGTCTATCTTGGTCACTGTAAACAGTGCAAACGGGCGAGCATTAACAAAAGGAAAAAAAAACTTAAAAATCCTAACCAAGAACGAGGTCGCCGATGTCCCGAATGCCGTCGAATTTGTGTCTTTCGTATATTTTCTCGGCATTCTCGATGAGCATATTCCAGCATCCCGGGAGGTCTTGAATTCTCTCTGAGGACGTTAAACACTTGATTGTGGCAGAGGTCGAACGAATAAAACGGTGCCTTACACGAACAAATGATATCAGCGAAGCTCCAGGAAGGCTATCATTGAAAACTCACCTGATTAACCCATTCTCTCGAGTCATAACATAATCGCGGGCGCGAGCAAGATGAGGTGGAAGTCTGTCCTCTGTAGTGCCTGTGAATGACTTGGCATTGTCCACATCTTCGTATACTATCGAAGAACTATCACGCCTGACTGTAGCAAGAGTTGGGACAGCAGGATAATGACTAAAGCTTGGATGAACTAAAGAAAATCAAACCAAAATAGAAGGACAAAGACGAACCTGACCCCAAACTCGTCAACCCAATCAATGTCGCGTTTGTTCTCGCATCGGTACATTGAAGCAGGATCAGAAAAAGCCTCTTCAGCACAGTTTCTCCAGTACAATAAAGTCTCCGTCCTGGATATAACCTACATCCCCAAGGCGACAAGCCAATGGCTTCGGTGGGCGAAACCAGAAACCAGTCCCTCCGTGTCGGACTTCGAGAACTGCATTTCGAATGTTTTTGAAGGTGAGCTCCCCTCGTGCCGCAAGCGACTCCAGGGCGTCTATTAGATTGTCCAATTCGCCTACCACGTCTTGTAGAGTGCCTGCTATGTACATCATGAAGCATTCAAGCATCCGCATGTGGCTGTAGCTTTTGTTTCCATTGCGACCCGTTATCCCTGAATAGGAAGGAATCAGCTTTGTCCAGATATTAGTGGGACAGACCCTTCTAACAATTCCAGTCAGATAGGTCAGGCTTTTTAGGCCCATACGTAAACTGATCATTTATATCAGGATCATATTATCAGTGGAACTCGTATGTAGCAAACTCACGCGTATGCCGAAGAACCAAAACAATTCCATCAGAAGCTCTTCGAGGTTCTCGGGAGGGGGATCCGATGCTGATGTCGGATCACTCTTGAGGAGGTTGTGGCCGACGACAACTTCGCCATCAGGAGTTAGAACCATGTTGGAGGCCTGGCATTGCCGCTTTCAGAAAATTTAAAAGAGGAACTAGGTTCTAATCTTACTTCCAGACAATCTCTGAGTTCCAGTTTGGTTAAAGCGCAGTGTCGACGAATGTATTCCATCCCGGACTAGAGAGAATGTCAGCTTCCTTTTTCTCATTTACTTGGGAACAAAAAAGAGTGTACAGCAACGCCATGCAACTGCACATCAGAATATAAGGCCAAGCATGAGGTTTTAAAATCACTTTCAGCTTGGAAGATAACTTACCAAACGGGCTGTTGACACAAAGCTCGTAACTTCACCAGCGTCAAGTTGCTTCAGCATATAACCAGGAACGTCGAGTGAAGCATCTAGGTACAAAGCAAGGTGTTCATCAACTCCGAAGTCAAATTGGACAATGCTTACAGTCTGGAAATAACAAAAAAGGGCTCGGTGCTGACATTGTCGAATGACCGAGTAAGCGGTGCAAATTAGGGTGACTAATTCAGCGGAATTGAGCAACCTTCGTGGAGAACAAGACAGAAAAACTTACAAATTTTTCTTCCAGAACTTCAGTGCATCTTTGAATTCCTAGTATTGAAACACTCGAACCCGTATCACTTGGCTGAAGATATACTTCTCACCTCTCTCCCTTGACGGGTTGGATTATATGACTTTACCACAGACTTCGTAAATCCTCCTTCAGTAGTGAATTTCCCTCGATAAATATGAGCATTTGACAGGGTACGAAGGGATCTTCCAAGTATTAATTGATCTGGACGAAGCACGCGAAACTAATCTACCTTAGTGCCGCCAAAGAAGAGAATAGATGGACTCACCCCATCGTCATCATTGGTGACTTCTGATACATCTTTACTTCCTAATACTAGGTCAAACCGAGAGGCGAGGTCTTTCAGGTCACTCCGAACATCTTTATGACCTGATTCCATGGTTTTGGCTACTTTCTCGATATTCGAGTTGATCGTTAATGATAGCGTAGCCAGTGATGACCTATTGATGATAGCTTCCGAAGATATTAATCTCTGAATCTCCATGATTGATGTAATCTTTGAAAAATGTCAGCGTCAGCAACCACTAATTTGCACCTGTCAAACAAGGAACTTACACTGAACAATCGACCGCAATCATCCAATTTCTGGTTATATGCCACAATAGAATCTTGAAATTCAGTCATTTTCAAGTATCGCTTAAATCGCCCTACATCCCTCTGTAATTGCATAAAGGTCTTAATTTCCTCTAAGGCCCTTGCATGAAGGATAAGTATGTATGTTGTGCCTGGTGAAGTTCGATATTACTCAAGTAAACGATCGCATTTTTGTTTTTGTTCCGACGACAGGTGGCCATTTGCAGAACACTCTGTTGCAATTGCAATGGCAAGCTCAGCTGTGCGGGTAGCAAGGTTTTGATTGTCATCCTTTAACTTGCGCAGTTGCTAGAAATCTAGTCAGCCTTGGGAAACTGAAGTAAGATTTTGCCCACCTTGACGGTATTAATGATAATCAAAGCGACTCCACAGATCGTTTTCAAGGGTACAATAGGTGTAACGTCTCCGAATGTATTGAGTAGCTCTACAGTGCGGCCTGTAACATCCAGAGCTGTGGAAGATATAGTATTTGGTACCAGTCCAGCAGGTGAGGACAACAAGGGCATGATGTTTGAAGGTGCGTTTCGAAGTTGATTAAAACGTGGGCAACCAGTCAAATGGATCATATACTCCCAAAACATGTCGGATGTGGTAACGATAGCAGTGGGAAAGGGGAATGAATTATGTATTGAATTGGAAATAGAGAGGCCATAGCTAATTAAGCTCTTTTCGGTGATCGAGGTCTTTGCTTCCGAAGGATTCAAAAGAATCCGTTAAATAATTGCTAATTGCTTTCTTATTGTATTAACAAGGAGAATACAGTTCATATTCGCTGACTGCAACCAATAAGGTATATTTTCCTTCCTTCCCACTTATGGGGGGTGGTGTGGAAAACATGTTGCCAGGTTACTGCATAAAACAGGTATGTGTGATGTATCGGTGGAATCACTCAATACCACTTCTGTTAATGTCAGACGACCCGTTGTACTGAACCCGATGCCGAAACCCCATCAGTCCACTCGAGAAATAGGGACTTTCTTATCTACCATGCTGATCGCAGTAGTGATCGTGCTGGATAGTTTGCAGGGTTCAATTTAAATGCTGTATTGTTTTGCAAATTTTGAGGTTCAATTTCATCTAAAGCAACTCCCTCCTCCGTCTCATTGATTCCGTATATACTTATGAATACGCTGATAAATGCTCTTCGCATGCTATACCCTAATTGTCAAGTCCGTGAGAGGCCGTCATATGTACCTTGGAAATATATTTGACAAGTCTGTAACGGTGCAGGGTACCCAACTTTCTTTATAGAGACTGCTCTGCCAAGGAACCGGGGACATCAATCGATCACTGATAAGATGTGATGTATTCCCGTCTGTAGCGCTGATGGACAGCGCGTTGCTAAAAATATACTTAAGCGCCAGCGGTCGGATCTAAAACACTTACGACAGAGAGAATCTGGCCACCTTCTGTGACATTCAGTTCTCCATCTCGGAGATTTCACTGTGTCACTGGACTGGCCGATTTCTGGATATAAGTCCGGTATGACTCACGGATCTGTCTATTGCAACTCGCTTCCTTTACAATAATGTCGCTCTCTATCAAGGAAGGTATGCTTGGTAGAACCTCCTTTTGAATACCATAATCAATCCAATTTCTGAACCTGCAGATGATCGATATGTGGTTTGGTTTGATATCGATAACACGCTTTACTCGGCCAGTTCCAGTGTATACTCAGAGATGGTCAAGCGCACCCATGGTGAGACAATTGAATTCATCTATTTTCCAAACCTCTTACAGGTCCCTGTCATAGCATATTTTATGAATTTAGGTCTCTCGGCAGGAGAAGCCTCTGATTTACAATGGAAATACTACCGGCAGTACGGCCTCCCGTTACGAGGATTAGTTCTCAATCACGATGTTGGTACGTGGCCAATCTAACTAAGCTATTGGAAGTTCGTTACTAAAGACAAACTTTACAATAAAATAGACCCTCTGCATTTCGATAAAGAATGTGACGGGTCTATCCCGTTGGAAGAAATGATTACATTCAATTCTTCAGTTCGAAAGTTGCTTCAAGATATTGATCGCAGCAAAGCACGAGTGTGGGTATTAACCAATGCGTATCTCAATGTGAGTATCCGCTCCATACCTTTCCCTGTACTTTGAGATTTTAACAAATATATTTATTCTAGCATGCTCAGCGCGTACTACGAATCCTGGGTTTAGAAGATCAGGTAGAGGGTATTGCCTACTGCGACTACAAGGACCCTAATTTCACATGTAAACCCGAGCCAGCCCATTACCGCCAGGTAAGTGTTACAATATCTTATGGTAGTTTATGATTTCATATGACATCTTACTTCGTTTACGTCAGGCGATGAGACTCGCCAATGTGACAGAGACATCTAGGTGCCTATTCGTGGATGACAGTAAAGGCCACGTCGAGTCCGCCAAAGCTTTGGGCTGGGAAGGCTGTGTCCATTTCTGTGAAACTGCTTCTTCATCTTTCGACGGTGGAAAGGAAGGAACAAACGACAACGGCGTCATTGTAATCAATGACTTGGAACAATTGAGAGATGTTTGGCCTTATATTTTTATAAATACGAAGTCGGCTTCATCTAAGCTTGATCATTGAAGCCCTTCAGGTGGGTTGAATACTAGCTTCGTGAAATCCAATTAAATGTAACTATAACTGTCCTGCAATATAAACATGCCTCAGCCTTCATCAGTGTAGATAATACATCAGCTCATCTGACTTTGCAAGCCGTCGCGGCGACCATAGTCATGCGTTATTTGAACTCGAGGTTGGATATACCACTTTGCTGACATACGTGTGATCCGGACACCACAATCAAACGTATAGAAGGGCGGCGATCATGAAGAGTTAGCCAGTGTCAATCTTACTCCACATTACTGAATGAATGGGGATCTCCGAGTGATAGGACGCCAGCCCGCGAGGCACCCAGATTTATGTTTTGGGGTTCACTAGTAAACCCTTATCGGTTTACACTGCCAAGCAGTGGCTCACTTCAGTATATATACCGCACCATCGTGACTACTCCGATAGCTCAAAACAGCCCAGTGTGCCTCTCAAAGTGTTATCTCTTACATCCAGCCATGACAGAACCCAGCATCATTCCCAAATTCGTTTACAAAATCTACCCAAAGACGGAAGAGTTCCAGATCCCCATTCCCCACCCGTTGGACTACACATTCCCTCAGGATTCGCTTGATAAGAACTCTGGGTTTTTCCACATGTCGTCCCAGGACCAGTTGTCAGGCACACTCAGCCTATTTTTCGACTCGCAAGAAACCGTTCACCTTGTCAAGATCGACTATGACAGGCTCAGCAAAGCCGAGACAGTTAAATGGGAGTTGGTGGAGGACGGCAGCACCTTTCCTCATCTTTACGCTCTCTTGGATGGCAAATATGTGACCGATGTGAAAGTCGTCAACAGGGCTACAAACTGGGTGGATACTGCGGAGAAGTTAATCAAAGACGGTTGGCTCGAGTATTGATATGCAACGCTTGGAGGTATGATGTATATCAATTCCTATTCATAGTTCAAAGCTGAGGCGCTCACGCACTGTAGGGAGCAACCAAACCTTAAACTCCACTTGAGTTGAATTGCCCTCAATCAAACTCAGTGCTCCTAGTCGCTGTTCGTGTTCCGAGAATAAGGAGGTTGTCACAGTTGGGAGAATGTCGGCATGATTCTAGATCTTCTGGCGTCTTGCTCTGTAAATATTTTGTAAAGTTTAAAAGAATTTTTGTCAACTTGCTTGGATGTATTGATCAAAATGATTATATCTGATTTAGTAAATAATGTCAAATTTTGCAGAAGTTATATAACCTGTATGGCTTCCCGTGAGCGGTCAAGATCTACCAGCAAGTAAGAAAGTACACACCACGAAAAAGCTCATTCGTTGCCATCGTCGTCCTGCTCCACTCTCTGTTTTTCTTCCTTTCTCATGCCCTTTCCAAGCCTCCAACGCTCGTTCATCACCTCCACCGTGTCCAGCCTCTTTCTCTCCAACATAGGCACGTATTTTAAATTCCTCTTGAACGTTCCTCCACCTAGGGGAATATTCATATATCTCTCCCTCTCCGGTCGATCTTTCAAGGCATCCAGATCCTTCAATCCATTTTTCAGAGGGAATAACAACGGAGGTTGAGGATGATGTTTTTCCGCTGCTGTCATGAAATGCCGGTCTAAGGTAGAGAACACGCGTGATCTTGTGTGAATGCTCTGGAGCTGATGATATAGATCCCCTCGGACAATTTCTCCCCCTGTCTCATCTGGTCCGCCTGAAGTACGCCAGTTGAGTTCGGACTCGTCATAGCCACATTCCCAGAGCATCAATGGCAGGGCGTCGGCCATTTGGTATTCGGGTTTGCGGTCCACGACCGCATATTTCTCCTTCCCGCTAGCTACATCCTCAGGACGAAGAGGTTCGACGCCATCCTCCACGTTCATCAGCTCAGTTACTATGGACGGTGGCTCGAGTCCCGACCCGACGAGGAACAGCATCGCCATAATATGTCGTACTTGGTGGTACAAAAACGCACTGCCGATCAGATCAAAAACGTACATTTCTCCATTCCCCCCGTCCTCGCCCTCCAGCGGCTCAACAGTTGCTCGAGTAATCTTCCTCCTAAAGCTCGTAATCTGCTTCTGAGCATCCAGCTTGCACAAATTGCGGAAGTCGTGCTCGCCCACTAGCCGGGAAGCAGCTGCCTGCATGGCGGGTATGTCGAGGTAGAGGGAGGAGAAGAAGTATTTGTAGTGCCTGTATTTGCACGAGAAACGAGCTGAGAAGGAGGTGGGCACTGGGGACCAGGCGATGACGCGGATAGTGGCAGGTAGGAGGCGGTTTACCATGGTGAGGTAATCGTGTTCTCGAATGACTGTTTTGCGTATTGAGGTATTAGAAGATGGTTCATCTGAAAGGTCTAGAGAGCCAAAGCCGTCGTCGATGCCTGGAAGTCCCTCATCTTCAGTTTTCTCTGCCTCGGCCGCTTTCTCGACGTCCTCCTGCACCCTATGCAGCTCATCGTCTTCCCAGGGGAAAGCACTTCGCACCCAGAGTGATACAACTTGACCTGCAGCGCTCACTCCACGGTCGGTCCTTCCGCACTTCTCCCATCCGCAACCATCGAAGCCCGCCTCCGGATCAACTAAACGAGTTTTGGCTAGCACGTCAAACAGGACTTTCTCTACTGTCGGCAGAGGTGTTGGACCAAGCTGGTAGGCCAAACCACCGTATTCCCATCCTGAGTAGCAGAATTTAAGGGCTATTTTCCTCTTTGAATGCTTTGAGAAATCAAAAGCCTTGTCTTGAATTAGTGGTCCAGGTAACGTGGCAGACGGTTGTCCAGTTTTCTCGAGTTGCATCAGCCTCTCAACGAGCTTTTCACGTGTCCAACCTGCATATGGACCTGGACTAGGACTTGAAGTAGAACTTGCAGGCATTGAATAGCCAAGACGAGATATGCTTGAACGAGTGCAAAATGTGCGAAAAGTGATGTTCATAAATTAAGTCATATAAAATAAATTACCTGCTGACTAAATATGAGTCATATATAATCAACAATAAAATACACGGCCTTACCTACCCCAATGCCTGAGCTTTAGCCTATAAAAGTTCTATGGCCTTGAAGGATGAAGGATTGGGAAAGAATGAAGGTCGTGACACGGAGTCGGAGAAGAAAAGTTTGAACGGAGATTTGACCTAATCCGGAAGAGATTAGATATTTCGGCAAATACCGACATTTTTGATCCCAACCCCGAGTCCCGACAGGAGGGATAGCAAGCCAGCACACCATTCTTCTCAACGAATATTTGAAGGTCCAGCCTCCTTTTTCTCTTATGTGAACCCAGAACAGTCTGGTAAGTATCTAGCCACCGTCTACTCTATATATATCTACTTGAATTGTATAGCAAACACACAGGCTTATGGGTACATGGATTGAAGTCTAAGATTCCAGTTATATTGACTCCGAGGGAGGCGTTCAGCTGACTCGGACTCTAAACCCTTCTTGCCAGGAGGCATCGGTATCGGGTCTAGGGAATGTCAAAGCGGTCGTAGCGGCATATTCTTTAATGTTCTCGATCGGCAATAGGAGGTATATAAACCGTCGGATCCTGCAAAGTAATTGTGAGACCTCGTCGATCCACCCATTGCATATCGTCTAAACTTCCTCTCGACAACATCCGCCCTTTCTCTATAAAATCATTCACGGCGTTACGTGTCTAGTCGGAAACTTGCTGTTAGTCGAATGTCGACATTCCACCTCGAGGAAATACCAGAGGCACCCAAAAGACATCCCACATTCACAGAGTCAGACTTTGGGAATCGAGTCGAATGTACGCAGAATTTCTTTCTATGCTTCAAGCAGAAATCTTACTATAATTTCCCGTTGCGCAGCCGATCCTTGTAAACAGGGATTGCACGATTTTGTGCCGATCTACACCACGTTCAGTCTGATCAAAGCTATCGTAAGTCGAATCTCCAACAAAAAGCAGTCTGCTAACTTACTTCACGCCAGATTTGCGTCCCATTTGGTTTGATATGTTGTCGGTTGCCGTAAGTGTGCCTTTTTCATGCAAGTTGTCGATGAAATTTCTTTTCTTTTGGTGTTATACAGAATAAAAAGGAAACAACAGTGCACTCGATGTGGATTAAAGACGGATTATTTAATACCTGCACCCTCATGAAACCCGTTTCCTATAGCAAATGCTTGGCATGTATTGCTATCTCTTGCCTTCGTCCTATTTTTGAATTTGACAAATAGTCGCGATGGATCAATCACAAAGAAGATTCGGTCCTGGCGTCCTTGCTACTACCCTGGCGGCCGGTGCGTTCTGCGTCTAGGACAAGTATAGCAGGAAAAAAACTTACATATCCGACGTTCTTCAGAGTCAGCATGAATTTTCTACGCTGAAATGTGCATTAATAATTTAATCTATCTCAAAGTTCCTCCCAAAGATATCTTGATTCTTGATGCATCAAGGTCAAGCTTCGGGACACCTTCTCTAAAGAAAGAGCGGCCAAAAATGGAGAGAGAATATCTACCCTGACCACGTCGCTTTCGAAGGCTCTCTAATATTAATACAGTCTCGGGGACGCATTTAACGCCGGAAAATCCCTTGACATCTTCGCACCCAGGCACCCTTGTGTGATAGAACATGACTGTACCCATCCTCCTCTCTGAACCCATCATTGCATATTTCACTACCCAGTGCCTATGCCCCTTCCGGACAACACTATCGAACTCCCACTGGGTGCCAAAATAGGCTTCAAAATCTCATCTGTGTGGAAAGATAGGAACTTTAGCCCGATTAGGACTTCGAATGATGATCGATACGTTATATCTCCACCTAGCACTGTGGTCGCTATTCCTTCGTTGCAGCGCCCACTAACTTTTTACAGAGCAATTCGCATAACAGGCGAAACAGATCTGATTGGGAACAATACGTCATTTGTAGCAGAGGAGACGTACCCAAGGCTTTATGAGGCTCAACGCAATACAACAGATACTGGAAGCGATAAGGGAGGAGCTACAATTGCAGAGTCCGAGAAATCGCAGGATGATCATCTTCGATCTGAAGAACAATTTGTAACTCGAAAATTGTTTATCAACAAAATCTCAAGGCCATTGCCGTCCTTTAAAAATACGAGGGAACTGGCCACTGCTCTTCAGCATGCCATTCGAGGTAGGCCTTCCTCTCAACTCCTCATTCCGCACACTCATGGTTTGAGATTTCCTCCCATTGTCATTAGCCCATCATCGTGCCAAGAGGGATGCCAATTTTTTGCATCAAGATATAAGCCCCATCAATGTTAGAATCTCAAAGCAAGGACTTGGGCTACTCATTGACTGGGACGTTTCCAGTGACTTTTGGAAGACTTGGAGGCGTAAGGTTCGTAGCTTCTATCTCTAAGAAAAGACTCCAAAGTAGATATTGGGCTGGATACCGGTGTGTGTGGGTCCTTATGTAAAAAAGAAAAAAGAAAAGAAAAAAAGAAAAAGGAAAAGAAAAGGGAAGAAAGGAAAGCTGTCTCCTAGTCCCAACTATGTTGAAACCCCTTCCTGAGCTACCTAAGCAAAGCGCCCACTGTCTTACTATTCGGCACTGTGATTTTACGTACGCACACAGTATTTTTATCAAATTTCGCCTGCGGCGCTGGATACTCGCGTAGATGATCAAAGTGACCCTTTTCTTACGTTTTTTCTCATTGGCTGCAGAATACCCGCTTAGATATGATGTGCCCAACAGCTCTAGATTGATAAGATGAATTCTAATTGATGAGTAAACTATTATAATTTGGCTGGCTCTGGCACTGTTCCGTGCCATGCAACCCACTGCAAAATTCATTCTTTCAAAATGTACAGCTAGGTATCCCAATATTTTTATTTTACTTTACTTTATGCAATGCTAGCATGAGTACCAATGTAGCTAATAATTTTTCCTGTTCCTCCTACCCGGAGGCGAGCACGATGCGGGGTGTGCGCACTGCGCAATAGTGCCGGCTTTTGTTGTGGCTGGAGTCTGGACCCGGTCTACCGGTCACGTTCTCGCTTACATTATATCTAATTTCAAACTCAGAATCCGGTATCAGTATTCCCCACAGCCATGAGTAACCAGCCAGATATTGAGGGGTGAGCCAGGGCACGTGGAATTTTTTGTCTGTCCAGATCTCCAAGCCGATGGTGTCCAAGCGAATTATATACCCAATAGGCTTGACGATCACGAAGCATTTTTCTACGTCTTATTATGGACAGTGTGGCGAAATGGCGAACATCACTCACCAGGCTACTCGCTTCATGACAAGCTGAATGGCATGTTCGTTGAGCGCAGTTACGGTCACCGGGATCCGACAGGAGGACAGAAGAAGTCCGCATTTCTCAAGAGCCTGTCGTCAACAAGCCTTGAAACTCGTGACTTTGTCTGCGAACCTCTAGGAAACCTCATACAACAGGTCGGTGATATTATTTCGGTTCGATACCAACCAGTGGTATCGGAGTTCGGATTCAAGAAAATGGAAAAGAAATACAACAGAGCAACAAGGCATGGTCAACCTTCAAGGCTGTCCTGGGACCTAGCAGTTGATATAATACCCTTCCAGCGAGAACTGGATCGTCTGATGTTGAGAAGCGATGCTCGATGGATGGAGAAGAACTTCAATGTGTACCTTGGCGAAGTTTGGAATAAAGACTGGGAGTTTGGATCGAAGGATGTTAACCGAGGTTTCGGGGTATTATTGTAGTCCATATGATATACAATATCATACTCCATCACCTTAACCACTTTATCCATGAATTGTATGTGGAAATGAAATTGACAGGGGGAGAGCGCTTTCACGTTCCGTGGCACCTGTAAAGGCGGATCATTGATCCCCGATCTTCGGATCACCCTGCTCTATACATACGGGCACTTCGTTTGAGCGTTCTCCTACCACCTCTTCAACCATGTCGCACACCTCTGAATCGAGCTTTCCTAGCGCAAGGCCCCTTGTAATTGGAGGAGCTGGCTTTCTAGGATCCCATATCGTAAAAAGCCTGAAGGAAAATTCAAACGTAATAGTCCTTGTTTTGGATCGAGTCGCCCCGTCCATTGATGATAAGATAGAAGACGTCGAATATGCGTTGGGAGACATTACCGACGAGACGAGTCTGATCGAAACATTTGGGAAGGTAGGAGTTCAATTTGCGAACTTGACTGAGCTTCGCTAGGAAGATTACTACTTAGTTCCAGCCAGACGTTGTTCACCACACAGCCTCACCCATACATGGCTTGCCATCCGCAATTTACTACCGTGTCAACGAAGAAGGCACTCGAATAGTGCTTTCAGCTTGCAAGTCCGCAGGAGTGAAGGTGGTTGTCTACACATCCTCAACTGGTGTTGTGTGGACGGGTGTAGACTTTGTCCCTGGTGAGCGTAACAGGGCAGCCACTTCATCAAAGTGCCTAGCATATTCCAGCCCTCCACAGTAACACCGAAAACATCAATACCTCTTCGACCCTCGCTGTTGAACTTTCAGCGGTTATTGACAGTTTAACGCCCCTGTCGGTTATATCCAAAAGAGTGCTAATTGAGATCTCGCTGGACAATCGAAACCTGCCCCTGCAGTGACTGCTCTGCGATACGACATATTGCTCTCGAGTGTTTCGGAAGTCTGAGAAGTATCTCGGCTCGCGAATTTGAAACGTCTTCAAGGTACGGTTGCAGCATTTGAGGCAGCCAGGACGTAATCGTGAAGCTGAGTAGCAACGAGAATATAGTATACAATCCTTTTACAGGCAGAATACAAAAATACATCATCTACAAGCAAAGGTTCAGTTTGTATACCAAGGCATCGAAAGAGAAAATTGCGCACAAATACAATAAAAACATCAATTTTCTTTCCCTTCCGCTACCTTTGCGAGTTCAGCCTCTTGCTTCTTAAGGGCTTCCTATTGCAGGGTCACCAAGTCTCAGTCGAATGCAGAAGAGATATACGATACGGTACTGACAATCTCAGCCTTTCTCGCTTCAATCTGGAGTCCAACTATAATTCAGACGCTGAAGATATCATGATAACGCAGCGTACCTGATTCCTCAAATTCGCCAGCAGTTCTAACTCGTGCTTCCGAATGAACATGTCTAAGAAATGTGCACCAGTCATTTAGACGATCACAGACCATGAGACTAGATATCCCATACCTTCTTGAGCCTTCTCTCTCTTGCTGCAAAGGAGTGCATAAGTGCTCTGACAAATAAGACGAAAGTAAAGCATCAACGTACTTGAACCCAGGATCTTGCGCTGTGGCACCCGCAGATCGTCCAATATCAGTAGTATACATTCTTGTGGTGTGGGCTGTTAACGAGCGGGACAATTGACGAGCAGCAGATGCACGGGAGAGCATGATTATTCTGTAAGTAGTTATGGTGGAAATGGTTGAGTTGTTGTCGTATTTATCGTGACAGGATATGATATGACCTGGAACGGTCTAGCCAAACAATCACGTTGTCGTCTACTTATCCCCGTGATTAATGTCATTTTCCGAAACTCCGGCCCAGTCGAGAGTCGAGACGTCTTCCGGCCCCATAAATCTATTTATGGACGACCACTGTCAAGGGAAGGCAGTCAAAGGCCCAGAGCAAGACCAGTGCCTCAGCTCATTTTTAAAGAATGTGATTAAACGTCAATATATGAAAGTCGCGGTAGTTTATCATCATCGACATCCCTCCAGTATGAACAACGCAAACTCGAGGTAAAGCGATCCCAGTTGAATTGCTGTTGAAGGATCCGGAAGTATTAAATTTAGGACAAGTTGGCACGAATCTTAAGCGCTGACCCCTTCTCCGGAGAATCCGGTTTTCCGGCCTGAATTACTGAAAATTACTGAGTAAAGTAGGGGCTTCCACATACACCTCGACATGACGCGAAAAGCATCTATATAACTTACGAAATGAGGCAGTGGCAGCCTGGAGTGGAGTGGCAGCCTCGCCCCATAAGCACGTCATCGGGAACCAAAATATTTTATTCGCCTAGGACTCATTTAGGCAGTATAACCTTCCCGGGGATTATGATTATGATGACGTCACTACCGTCCTCCCTATATTAACCCTGCTATAGTCCTAACGCATTTTCACCAACCATGTCGAACCCCTTTTCAGACCAATCAGTAACTGCCTCTCTTAACCATCACCACGTCCATCGCCAGGACGAGCCTCTTCCCGGTGCTAAAGGTGGCGACCCCACAGTCGATTACTCTCCCGACACCATGGAGCATGTCAAGCTCCCCATTACGGAAGAGGGCAACACCCAAGATTTGACGCCTCATCACCCTCACCTTCATCACCCTCACCCTCATCATCATGATCCCGCTACCCAAGCGCCTGTCGGAGCTAGTCTCGGAGGCGACACTAGAGCACAGGGTGATGAGCATTTGAGCGGCTCGACGCCGAAACCGAGTATAGGAGACAAGGTGATCGGAAAAACTCAAGAGGTTCGTCGAATTTATTCCTACTCCTATACTATCCTATCATATCCTAACAATCCTTCCTTCGCAGTTGACCGGCAAGGTTCTGCATAAAGACCAGTTGCAAGAGAAGGGGGAGTTGCGGCAGAAAGGCGAGAAGATCTGATTCGGAACTTAACTTCACATCACTCTCAATACCATTTTGATATATGTACTAATACTTGTATCATAAATTACCTATGCTACCCATGACAAAAAGCGTCGGATTATCGAGTGTATTACTTTCATTATTTGATGCGGAGAAAGACTTCTGAAATTTTTGTGAAATATAACGTTAGGAGGAAAAGGCAGCTGTCAATTATTGTGCCGAGTTGACCTCCTACAACCTTTGGCCACATCGAGTGCAGGATTTTTCCCTATCAGCACTGAAGTTCTGGTCAGAAAGTGAAGATTGGAATAGATCACTGGAAATCTCACAAGAGGCAGAGCAATCCTACAGGGAAACAAAACTGGAAAAGTTAACCATGCGTACGAGGCGGTTTCAGAGGTTCCATTAGCAAGTACTCCTTATAAAAAGCAAGCCTGAATCGACGTACAATAGCAGTAATGATCCCGCAAGGACCATATTTCGTCGTAACTTGATGTTCCCCTCTCGCGCAGCGTGCAAACACTGACAATAATCGGAGTCAGCACGTCTCAAAAAATGACCGAGAAAACCGACGCTCACTTTCAGCTCTAAACCTCTCTCCTGCATCCATAGGCGGCTGATACACCTGATAGGTGTGATGCTGGGAGCGGTTCATCGGCGCTTCGCCCTGGGACGGTACCTGAGCTGGCTGTCCTCCCTGGTAAACATTCGCTACGCCTTTCGGATGATTGTCAGAGGTCACATTCGCATTCGTCGTCATTTCCTTGGCGGCAGGACGTCTTTCACCCTCCGTTCCGGGGCTTCCATATGCAGGTGGTGGCTGTTGCCAAGTTTCCGCCATAAATTTTATGTGCGAGTAGTTTATATCGAGGAGATTCCAAGGAGGTAAAAGTATCAAGGAAAGAAGAAAAAAGTGGAATGCTGACTGAGATCCAAGGGCTCAACTTTCAGGCCAATGTGACATAAACCTTGGCTGGATTGAGATACATTCCTGTAAGGTCTCAGAACCTGTGGCTTGTGGGGCTTTCCATCCATGGCTTGGCATATCCTCGCAAAGTTAAATGTATTGTGGAACGTACGCCAAGAGGGTGAGCATGGGCGTAAAGGCAGATACGTCTAGCAAAGGAAATATGACGTCGGGCTTACCATATTTGGATTATGCGACAGCTACTTCCGTCGGTACCATCAAAACACAGTCTGCGACTCTGTGCTTGCTCTGTGCGGTTTCTAAGAGAACAGCGAATTACATTTCGTTAACGTATTGAACCATGGCCAGCATTATTCGCTCAGCCAAGTCCGGGAACGAATGGACCGAGATCGAAATGGAGGCGTACAACATCAAACTCGCCTTCCAAGACACTCAAGCGTTCTTTGGCGAAATACCCTTCTCTTTTCCTGCTGTCGACAGGGAAGTCCTCACTGCTCCCACCGCTAACGGCACATTGAACGATGCCGCCTACAACCTCCTCGCTCAACTAGACCTCGCAATGGTACCCACCGAGCACGGAGATTCAGCAGTTACTGACTTTGCTGTGGCACTTTTCCATTCCATTGGTTATGTTCATCGCCCACGAGCCATTCACACGCGTAAAACGTTACGATTCATGGTATGCGGGGAGCACAAGGATGTTAAGCCTAACATTTGCATCGTAGATCGAGAGTCAAACGATATTATCCTCGTCGTTCAGGAGGATACATATTTTGGCTGCATCAACCCGCATGCTCAACTCATTGCAGAGGCCATAGCCGCTTTTCAGAACAATAATAATCGAAGGCAAATGGTGGGACTTCGGAAGTGCGATAGCAAGGTAAATAAATATCTATTTAACATTGTCGGTGTCATTCATCTTGGACATAGGTCATCCCCGGTATAATCATGGTTGGGACATCTCCGAGTTTCTTCAAGATTCCGGTTAGTCAAGAATTGGTCCGATGCGTTGAACGAGGACAATATCCACCCACTCCCACTATTGTAACTGGACATGTCCCTGATGTCCCGCGGCCCGATCGCAGGTTCAGTGAAGGTATGAAACCCCTCGACAGTCGATGTGCCATTCTCCAATGCTATGAGGCTTTCAAGAGATTCATTTTTTGATTTATATTGTACTTATAGATTCACTTTTAATGTAACTTAAGTGAACAAGATGGCGCCACGGATGAGTTTGACAACTTCGAACCTCCTAGCTTGACCGAATCCGACCAAGGCCTCATTGATCCAAATTAATCCTTGAGCTCCTGAACAGCTGCACCATCCCAACTGGTATCAAATTCGGATCAACAGCTTCAAGACCACCAAATCTCTTTACCACCTCCTCGCCGTACATGCTCACCACCCATCTTTCATACCAATCCATCGCTGACCAGTCCCTCCTAGCAACGCCTGACGCTTTAACCTCCATCAGCTCGCGAACCTTCGGCACCTGGATGACGTTCCGGATGGAGGGTAATTCCAGCATGTGTCGGTAGGACTCGCCCCAGCCGATGAGCCATGATTCGCGAAGGGATGCGTATTCCTCGAAGGACATGAATGGTTTGGTCTCTTTGTCGTTGTGTGTGTGAGCGGTGCCCCCGCCGCGTTTGCCACGTCCACGCGCGGCTATCTCACTCGGGACAGCTGCAGACGTTCCATGTTGCGCCTCCCATATCTCTCTGTACTGCTCATACGCCTTGAGGTCATGAAGAACGCGTTTCGGGAACTTTTCCTCTGCAAGCGCCTTGTCTTCGGGGAAGCGAGTGCCATCAGGCTCGAAATTGTCAGGCACGGGTACTTCATCGTCATCACCTTCACCTGCGAACTTGATGTCCAGAACAAGGATCTCAAGCATCGTGTTGCGGAGCTCAAGCCCACCGCTGCTGATTGGGAAGTAGAAATACCCCTCAGGTAAATCGGTCACCCCGAACCGCTCTTGAATAACATTCCTAAGATGCCCGACGGCACTTCCTGTCCCATCAGGGAACAACTCGCGCTGAATATGGGCAAGAGTTTCGACTACACTCAGTACATGATCTTCACCAAAACAGTTGGCCGGAATTCCGCCTAAGTTGCGCATGAAGAACGCCATGAACTTGTTGTAGGTATTAATCCAGCCAAAGACAGACTTGGTCTTTGAAAGCTGGCGGCGCATCTCGGCGATGTTTAGATCGACGTCGTACTTGTTGACCACGAAGCGTGACTTTTTGGGATCAAACTCGAGGAATCCCCAGTGGATGAAACCTTTTGGAAGGCCAGCAGCATCTTCAGCGCGTGGGCCAACGTATGCAGAACCTGTTTTCTTCTCATTGAAGTTGAGGCCGACCAGCTGAGCATACTTATTCATCTCCGCCCAACCAGCCGTAACCTTTTTGACATCTGCGTCCCACAACCACAGGTCGTCATGCATGCGGTGCAGGAAAAGCCCATTGGCGCGTTGGTTGACGGCGAAGTCCATCATAAAGATCACAGCTTCTCCGAAAAGGACACCGAGAGAATAGCTGATGGGTGTTCCTCGCTTGCGCATGCGGGTTTCAGAATCGCCTGGGAAACGAAGAGGGGAAGAGAGGAACGCCTGGAAGAAAGAGAGCCAGGTCTTTGAAATGCCCATGAATTCGAGAATGGTAAGGATGGAAGCGTGGGGTAAGGAGGGCCCGAACCATTCAATGTCGGAGGTGAGTAAAGCATGTGTGCCATAAAGCGTCGTGTTGAGGTAACATTCCGTGGTCAGGATGTGCAGCAGT
Organism: Gymnopilus junonius; assembly: GCA_015501075.1. Classification (NCBI taxonomy): domain Eukaryota; kingdom Fungi; phylum Basidiomycota; class Agaricomycetes; order Agaricales; family Galerinaceae; genus Gymnopilus; species Gymnopilus junonius. The sequence continues at coordinate 32,126 of JADNYJ010000329.1, forward strand.
GTCTGCTTGACCATGGACGGGCTTTTCTTCGAATCCGTCTGAGGTGCGTCAACCAAGCCATCATAAGGGTTGACTTCCCCCAACGTGTCCTGCAGTTGTGTCAGGAAAAACATTTCCTTGCGAATCTTTTCGCGCTGGGCTTCAATAGAGCCACTGTGTTCATTCCGGGGTAGCTGCTCCCTTCTGTGCATCTTCTCTGCGTTCGAAACCTGAGTCGGACGGATCCAAGCTTTGCTATCAAAAAGGCGTGTAAGAGAATTCTTCAGCTTCACCTGCCAGGCGACGCCGAGATGATGTAGCAGCAACGCATCTATAATATCCGGATCGGTAAAGGCTCTATAACGGATGTTCAATAAACAGTGCATTTGAGCGGCATATTAACGCACCTATACTTTCCATTTAGATGACGGCGGAAATCGATCAAAAGCCCCTCCTCGGGCCATGCCCATCCTTCGAGACTAGCCATGCGCATGTTCAGGACGCTAGCGACTTCCGCCAGGACAGTCGAGTTTTCCTGGAATGCCTTGAGTGTAGCCCTCTTCTCTTCGTCCAGGAGTCCGGAGGCAAATAGACCAGCGATTGCATTTTTGACGTCGTCCTCGTCGATGACTTCTGTTTGAAGGGCAGTGCCGAAATCCTTCAGCTCTCTGCGCAGCTTATCAAGAGCCCTTGTGGCATCCTCAGATGAAAAGAGACCTTCGAGATATGCATTGAGGACCTGCACCATCAACGGGGTAGTCGTCGAAATGATTGACACGAGCTTCTCCTTTTGCTCGTGTAATTCCTTCCTTCCGACCTCAACGTACTCGGAGCTGCTCGTCACAGAAGGTGAAGACTCCTGCTCGGATTGGTATGCCAAGGCTGTAGAGGCACCGCTGGCCAACCATTCGTTGAAGAGGCTTCCGAACAGCTTTGCAGAATCAAAGCGCATGACGTTATGCCGAATGTGCTCCTCCAACGTATCAGCCCATCCTTCGGCAATTTCACGACTGAAGCTGGGGTCGTGCTTGGCCTGGCGGAGCCAGAAATCAAGGTTCTCAAGGTGAATCTTGCCACCGACGACGTTGAAACCGCCGAGGGCTCCTGAACCCGTCCACGCTTTGATAGCTTTAGCTAGGACCTCGACCTTCCTGAGAATATCGCCTTTCTCTCCAAGTGTCTTGGCCTTATCGAGGACTTCGGCATGGGATCGGTATGTGAGGCGTTGCTTTTCAAGCTCCTGCAACTTGATCTCCGCAATGAAGTGAAGAGCTTGCCCAAAGGACGACTTGCTGGACGCCATTCTGGTACGCGTGGTAGGTTAATTCAAGATAAAATCCGCTGGAAAGCCGTGGTCGAAAAAAGAAATCGGAGGAATTGGAAGACAGCCTAAAACTCGACTCGAGTCATTTTATGTTGAGACCGATCGTCATGACCGCAAAATGTCAAAACAGGGCTGAGATGAGTCATTAGACACAGGGTAGGCGACATCAATGAGTGTCAATTCAGAATACTGACTGTAAATATGCCCTAAGGAATCCTCCTGATCATGACAGTCGAATGGCGTGTCGATGGTGGATAGAAAAAATACGTGTCCTGTCGATGTCATCGTGGGCGCTGGCGTCAAGGCCGTCAAGGTTGCGGTCAACGTCGAACAACGTACAACGGCCGAATTCGGCTGCGATGCATGGTGGCCCGCTTCGTGCCGGGTTCACCTCCGCTTGAACTTGATCGTTTTTGACGCTTGCTTTGCTCCTACTACATATCTACGTCTATGCGCACATGCCTGAAAATCGGATGTCGCTTGTAATAAGGTCCGTTACAAGTGACTATAGAAAAGAAAGTCCGTTCCTCCAAAGGTACCGAAACAGTGGGTGAGGGAAATTTAGTTTGGATATGAAGTCGCTACCCATTGACGAGATATGTTTCTCGGACCACAACAGGAACATGCACCGTTCTATAGGTTGTAACGAGGTGGGAGACCCTTTTTTTCTGGGTAAAGCAGCCAAGGAGGCCAAGAAAGCCTAATACCGAAATAGCGGCAATAATTCCTGGCGATAGATGGACACTTCCCGACTTTGTGCTATTAGCTTGTGTGGTCTGCGTGTTTACAGACCCCGTATACACGACAGAGTCGATCCATAGCATCTTAAAGTGAAGGTTAGTATTGAAGCTAAAAATCACCCATCTAAAGCATACCTGATTGCCTGTGACCTCTTCTAACTGGATGGCAAGCGTGTGGCTCCCTGGCTGGAGGTCTTGGTGGTAAAATTGCTGAGAAAGCGCCCAAGACGATACATTAGTATTCTGCGTCCCATTAAAGGGAGTATAAGCTGTGGTTGCGCCTCCATCAACGGAAAAGAAAGCGGAAAGTTTGCCAGCCTGCTGGTTCAACAACCCATAAACTGACACGGACGACCCTACCAGCTCCTTTGTAAGAGAAAGTAAAGGTAAAATAGAATTTAACGTACCCGTGAAGGTGAACGTCGCATTAGACCCTTGTTTACTCGATCCTGACATTGTTCCAAGATAAGGAACACCAACAGGAAAATCTGCAGTCGTTTTATTCCATGTACCACTGTAGTGAATGGATTGATCTGCGTCGTCCACGATAAGGTTTTGACCAGCGAGAGTTGTTGATTGCGTTGGTGTATATGTAATATAATCTAACGCAAATGCCCCCCAGAAGGAATCACCTTGATAGAATGGAAGACAGCGCTATCCAGGCCTTGTAAATTCCAGAAGTTGACACCGTTCTAAAAACACGTTGAGCACATTACTCCGGGAAATGATGAAGTAACTTTGGCATGAGCGTACCTTTCCAGTCCCGCCATCCGAATCAATGATCCCCGATTGAAGGGTCAAACTACTATCTAGACTGTAGTTGAGGCTTATGCCCTTATTCCCTGGTCCATAAATGTTGAAATCTGTGCCTGATGAACTCCCCATTTAAATTCCACCTGGCATAAGCAAAATAATGACAAAACGAACCGTAGAAGTCCATGAAAAATGACAACGGGGAAAGAGTTGTATTCTGAGATTTGTATTGAGGATAGTGAGCGTGCCGTTTAAGGTGGACCCTTGCTTGGCTTCATGTGTCCATCCAAGGCAGTAAACGATATTCTGGAGGTTTGCATCGTCGACCAAGATGGACGCGCCCATGATGACGGAGGTCAACTTGAAGACAGGGGGCTTTCATGTGGCCGACGACACTTATAGCGACAGTTGTTGACTTGGTTGGGGTACCTTATGAGTGATTTCTCACCCCTCACACTACGTAAATATAGTGGGTTACAGCCAGTTGGCGATTGACAGTTCAACAATCCTGAGAACACAACCTAGGATACGAGTCATCATGACACAGCCGGAATCGTCCAAAAGCTTGAAAGGTGCTCAAAAACATGCGTGCAGGAAGTCAATACACGGTACGAGGATATCCGCAAAACGCACAATTGATGTCTGTTCCCCTTTTCCAATTGTCCGTTCCCTCCCGCTGTGCAACATAATGAGTCAGAACAGCGACTAATCCCCGATTTCCCTCGTATGCCATTCATTCTCGATCTGGAGGTGGTGCACAGCGTTGACACAGTGATGGCACAGTGGCAGTTTAACTGGTACGGTCCAATGCCAGATTTGGCAAGCCGTAACTTGAAGTCTTGCACCACGTGGGGATCGCCTTTGCATACCTCTGGAACCT